>LR990875.1:1813206-2103203 GCA_905163395.2 Endotricha flammealis | reverse complement strand
AGTTATAACGTTTCACTGTCGAAATTATTTTACCATTTTAAAGTGTATAAATATCATACTAATATTATAAATGGGAAAGTGAGTTTGTTTGTTTCTTATTCATGGCTTCACTAAGCGGCCGATCATTATGAAAATTTGTATACATATTGTCAGGCATACAGATCGCAACATAGGCAAATTTTTAAGCGGGTGAAGCCGCGGGTAACAGCTAATCTACAATATTATATCCGTTATCTTGGTATCAACAAAACAAGCAGTTTAAACCTAGCTTTGGGACCAGGTAGCGATGTGTGAATTAAGTAGAATGTCTAAAAGAGGTAGGGCACAGCGGATCATCCGCTCAAATCGGAGCAGCCCGTCTGGGGAAGGACCTCCACCTTACAGAAGATCGTAGCCAAACAGCATTGGTCTCGGCCATGTTGTGTTTCTACGGTGAGTACGGTCTCCAGAGCTCCACTCATTCCACTTGAATCCATTATTTGATCCATCAATGGATCCTAGGCGACTTTTTTTTCCACTTGAATCCATCAATGGATCCTAGGCGACTTTTTAATTCCACTTGAATCCATCAATGGATCCTAGGCGACTTTTAAAATTCCACTTGAATCCATTATTTGGTATTATCTAGGATTGCTTTAGGATTGTTTTGGTATGCGTTGTAGTTGGGTATAGGGATGGTATAGGGATGGTTTAGGGACGGTTTTGAGATAATTTTGAAACAGTTTTGTAAATTGTAACATCAAGGCTCGTCAATTTTTTTTTTTTGCATAACTGAGGCACAATGATACAAGTAAACATTTACATATAATAATTCAGTTTATAGTAATAAATCGTATTGATTGAATAGTGAAATCATAAAGCCTATATGACTATGACCTATTTAATTACAAAATTAATTTAATAGTAGGCTGTATAGGTCTGCAGCCCAAGCCTAATTTCAATGTCGTAAGATTTAAAAAAAAAAGCGGCGGGAAAGGGGAAACAGGTCTTGTTTTTCGTGCGTTTATTTATTTATTTCCTCGCAATCGAAGTGAAAAGCAGAGTATAAAACTCGTCCACAAAACCATTTCTATCCTCGACATTACTATCAGCCCTCGCCTTCGGCTCTGGCTGCTAAAAGTCTCGGATAGAAATGATTCGTTTTGTGCACTTGTTGTAAAATCTACTATTTAATATGTAGTATTTTTATGTTTTTAATTTTTCTTATATTTGCATAAGTGTGTATTTCTCATAATAAATTTTTTAAATAATTCGGTACCTACTATATTTTAAATTTTTATGTATTGTGTCAAGTTTAAATGCCTGTTGTTGGTTCGAGGTCGTTTTAAAATTTTCTCAAAAGCGTTCTTGAACCAGAATCTATTGTTGAAGTTCTGTCTCTTTTTTTCATTACTTTTAAAAAAAAAATGCATTGAAACAACCATTCATCTGTTATATGTGATTTCCTTTTTTTCTGTCATTTTTTACGAAGTGATAGTATCTGGGTGTCTTTCGCCATTTCTTTTCCCAGTGGTCATTTTGCTTTTGTTTTACGAATTGGTGGTAGTTTAAAGAGTAGCTTATTTATTTAATACAGAATAATAATAATAATATACAATTGAATTCATTGTAAGTGACGTGTCTAAGTGCCCGCGAGGGCCTACAGAAAAAAGTATTTTTGATTTGATTTGATTCGTCAAACAATAAAGGAATACCATTGTTTGTTTCACTCTTCCCTTAAAGAACTGTAGACCTATCTCGCTTCTGAGCCACGTCTTCAGGCTGTTCTCAAGGGTCATCACATATCGTCTCGCTCGCAAGTTTGATGACTTCAAGCCACCGGTTTTCTTTCGACATTTCTTTTACCAGTGGTAATTTTGCTTTTCTTACCGAAATGGTAGTAGCTTATAAAGTTGATTAATTACACAAATAATGTATTACTGTATGACGAGAGAAAGTGTCTGCTTACTTTCATAATAATCGATTTGAATCTTTGACTGTGCTATGTATAAACCACTTTTAATTGAAGTCGAGTAGGGCAATGAACATATTAAATTGGTGCTTAGATTTTTGAAATATAGCCATTTCTTTTAACGGTGGACATTTTGCTTTGTTTCCGAAATGGTGGTAGTTTATAGAGTAGCTTATATGTTACGTTACGTACGTAACATATGTTGTAAAAGACGTGTCTAAGTGTAAAAATATTTTATTCTGTAGGCCCTCGCGGGCGAGGGCTTACAGAATAAATATTTTTACTTTAACTTTCACATTTTGGGTACCTGCCATAGGATAAGAAAGAACCTACTCTCTTGATTTTTTTAAACAGTTGTTATTTTTAAATAACTTTTAAATTTTCAAAAGAGTCTGTATCTATATATATTTTGTTAAATGTAAATAAATGATTAAGTACAGTAGTTATTTTTTTTAATATAGTATCCCTAAACCAACCTTAAACCATCCCTAAACCATCCACTAAGCCATCCCTAAACCATCCCTAAACCATCCCTAAACCATCCCTAAACCATCCCCTAAGCCATCCCTAAACCATCCCTAAACTGTCCCTAAACCAACCTTAAACCATCCCTAAACCATCCCCTAAGCCATCCCTAAACCATCCCTAAGCCATCCCTAAACCATCCAAAAACCATCCCTAAACCATCCCTAAACCATCCAAAAACCATCCCTAAACCATCCCTAAACTGTCCCTAAACCAACATTAAACCATCCCTAAACCATCCCCTAAGCCATCCCTAAACCATCCCCTAAGCCATCCAAAAACTATCCCTAAACCATCCCTAAACCATCCCTAAACTGTCCCTAAACCAACCTTAAACCATCCCTAAACCAACCTTAAACCATCCCTAAACCATCCCCTAAGCCATCCCTAAACCATCCCTAAGCCATCCCTAAACCATCCCTAAACTGTCCCTAAACCATCCCCTAAGCCATCCCTAAACCATCCCCTAAGCCATCCAAAAACTATCCCTAAACCATCCCTAAACCATCCCTAAACTGTCCCTAAACCAACCTTAAACCATCCCCTAAGCCATCCCTAAACCATCCCTAAGCCATCCCTAAACCATCCCTAAACTGTCCCTAAACCAACCTTAAACCATCCCTAAACCATCCCCTAAGCTATCCCTAAACCATCCCTAAACCATCCCCTAAGCCATCCCTAAACCAACCTTAAACCATCCCTAAACCATCCCCTAAGCCATCCCTAAACCATCCCTAAACCATCCCTAAACCATCCCTAAACCATCCAAAAACCATCCCTAAACCATCCCTAAACCACCCCTAAACCATCCCTAAACCGTCCCTAAACCATCCAAAAATCATTTGAAAACTATCAGAAAAACTTTTGAAAACCCTTATGATTGAGTTATAACCCTAAAGAATTTTGGATTCAAGTGGAAAAATAAGTCGCCTAGGATCCATTGATGGATCAAATAATGGATTCAAGTGGAATGAGTGCAGAGCTCCATTTGGGCGAGTTAGGAGAGTTGGCAACGCGTGAGTGATACACCCGGTATTGCAAGCGTCTATAGGCTACGGTGATGCTTACCATCAGGCGGGCCGTATGCTTGTTTGCCACCTTTGTGGCATAAAAAAATGTTGAATATATTTATTTGCGAAGCCCGCGCAAATTCGTTAGCGCGTATCCAGTAGGAATTTCGGAAATCATTGCTTGTATTTTAGCTACAAACCTTTTGTTTGTAGTCAGGAAAATGTATTAATTACTGCCCGCTACAGACCCCCGTCGCTTCCCCAGCGGGCTTCCTCTTTAGCTAATGAGGGGCATACCGACTATAAATATTCCTGGTGAATCACTTCATCCGTTAAGTATAGTCCTTTCAATACTTCCTACTCCGACTATCTTCTTTCTGATTAAATTCGTTGTGAGTTCCAAGAGAGCTGTAGTTTTCTTCCCCGGGACGTCAATAAGCTTCATTGCTTATTGTCTATCTGAGGTCGCCGTTGTTGATCCTGGCTACACAGGAGACACAGTGGTGGGAATGTGTGGTGGGCTGGTTGCATGACTCAAGTCTCATATTATTTCAGAGCCTACCCGAAGATCTACCCCCAATATACTATGTAAAGGTATTTCAATAAATATAATATTCCTACCTCTTTCACCAGTATACATACCAATGGCGTCAGACCAAGAGTCCTGTTCTGACGAGGAGCCGGACAGTGAGATGCTGAGCGACGACCTCTGTCTGCCCGACAGTGATGATGACAGACACACCCGGAGTGTCCAGGTTTGTTGCTTCAGCGGAAATGTAATATTATGTTTCTACAACTTTACCAGTCAAACTAAACCAGTCGAGGATTTTGCCATTAGTTGTATCATAAAACGAACCCAGTCTAGATTTTTGATGAGAAAACTGGATATTTTCAGGTTTATGCCAAAACAAAGTAATGATTTTGTCTTCTTACGGATCTTGATCAAAAGCCTGATTTCATTATAAACCTACGACATATATAAGTTCTTACAACTTTGCTACATGAGACGGCAAGGTGATCAAATGATTCTGTTTGCCTGAAAGTGACGACGATTGTGAGTTCCAAGTAGTTTTTCCCCCGGAACGTCAATAAGCTTCATTGCTTATTGTCAATCTGAGGTCGCCGCTGGTGATCCTGGCTATACAGGAGACACAGCGGTGGGAATGTGTGGTGGGCTGGTTGCATGACTCAAGTCTTATATTATTTCAGAGCCTACCCGAAGATCTACCCCCAATAAATTCCTGCTTACTCCGACCACCTCGGAAGCTGTTCACAAACTGTCGGGAAAGATGGCGTCAGCAAAACGTCAGCGGCGCCTTTGCTGAGCTTCGACGATTAGTACCAACCCATCCACCAGATAAGAAGTTGTCCAAAAACGAAATATTAAGAATGGCTATCAGGTAAAATGTTGTTTTTGGAGTGGTAGAATATTATATGAAATGAGCTATCTTAGTGCTTCGGGCACGTTAAGCCGTCGTCGGTTCCGGCTGTAGTCCATGGATGATAGTTGCTAAGCCAAGTCCAACGTTCAGGTGTCTTGAAAACACTGGCCTCCTCCAAGCCGCATTAGAGAAGCGTGGCAACAAAACAAGATATGAGTCACACGTTTTAAGTGCCTAAAAAAACGTTTCAAATTTTTTGTGCATCATTTGAATCACTTTCTCACTAGAAACATGACAGACACTTACAACTCAACTCAACCTGTAAGAAACATTACAGTGTTATGGTAAACGTTAAAGTTGTGGCTGTTTATAGTAGGTACGAATTTACGAGTGGTTACCCCTATTTTGTTTTGAGTTCCCCGGAGGTTCCGTAAATCAATCTGTATCACAATTTTATCTGTAACAGGTACATAGGCTTACTCTGCGAAGTTCTGGAATGGCAGAAGAACCATGGTTTGTCCATGAACAAAGAAAACACAGCAAATCTAGCAATCAAATGCGAATCTCCACTCAGTCCTCAATCAAGGAGACTACGTTTAAAAAGACCGTATTTCAACGAAGAGGACTGTCCAAAACCTAAGATCTTTCTGGAAAATGATCAGAAATATGGAAATGAAGAGAACGAAGATACCAAGAGAAGTTTCCAGAGGAATCCAGTACCTCGAGCAGAGTTTTACTTCAGCAAAGAACATTTAAGAGTAATTAGAAATCAATATTACTTTCCGGCCAGGTGGCGGCAAAATGTACCTTTTAGGAACTTGGCTGACCGTAATGGTAATAATTTGCTTATGATTGCACCATCACAGAATGGTAGAGATGATAAGAATAATCCGAATAAGGATGTAAAGGATGGTAATAAGTAAGTAGATTTTATTGTTAATTTTAAACTGCAGCTCGTAAAGTAACATGTATTGTTAGTTATACTAAGGATCTCTTTCACATATTGCCATTTAACTTACCTACACCTTCACATGATACTGATAACTTTCAGTTAACTTACCTGCTAGATATTTAACCTAAAATCTATGTGGTTATTTATTTATTCTTTATTGATTGATTGATTGACAAAGATTTGTTTTAAGTGATTTGTGATCGATCCATGTTAATTTCATAATGATTTACCTATTGTTTTAAATGATGCTATTTCCGTAGCTTTTGTTCTAAGCATAGATGTAGGTATATGATTAAAGTATATAACGTTAAGTTAATTAATGTTGTCATCTCTGTTATATTGTAATTTATAATCATAAACGTTCAGAACAAGTTGTAATATTAGATCTACACTTTAGCGAAGTTGACCGAAAGCGACGTACTTCGTCCTACTTGGACTACGCTTTTCACTTCATTGTACTTCAATCAACTTCGCGGTAGTGTAGAGCTAGCATTATAGGTACTCGATCTGCACATATTATTTTAATAATCTTAATGTAATTTGTGTATTACAATTTGCAAATTGTAATGATAGATAATTAGTTGCATACCAAAGATAATATTAAAATTATATCAAAAACATTTCTTGTTAATTCTCTCTATTTAGAAAAGAGCATTTAGGTATTAGGTATCTATTTCACTCTCTTCTACGGAACCCTAAAGCTAGAAACCTGATTTTCCACACGAAATATAAAAATTAAGTTTTCTCATGTCATTCTCAATGTATTTAAACGAAAATTTAAAAAATGTTTATTTTGATTACGTCTAGTGTTCGATGTATCATTGAAATCTGATCAGAGTTACCTAAAAAAATCTAACTCTTAGTTATCTAGTGTGATTCATCGAAGAATATTTATTTATTCATGATACTTACCCAATCTTTCCATCCACATCACAAGTTACAAGTAATTGTTAACTTGCAGATAAAGTTAATCCAATATTTGTATGTGTGAACGTCGCCCGACACGTGCCTATACCCATTGATTGTGCAAATTAATAAAATCACACACAATATGGGGTGTAGGGTGGATTTATGATCTATAAGGGCGGATTTGTAAATTTATTGGAGTATAAATAGCCATATTTTTTTATTTTTTTTTGATCATGTGGTAGCAAACAAGCAAACGGGACATCTGAAAGTGGCTTTCGCCGCCATCAATACACGTTAACATTACAAGGAAGGGAATATAGTCATCAGGTAACAAGGCGGCCTTAGAAAATAGAAACTGAACATATTTTCTAAACAATAAATTTTGTTGTATATTCTAATTTTTGTAGATGCACTAAAGGTGGACAACGTAGTTCTTTTAGCTCCTTGAAAAACATGGGATAAAATAAAAAAACAATTTATAAACAAAAAATACTTTACTAAAAAACAAATCAAAGGTCAGTCTTGTTTTTGTTCGCCCTCCATTCCTTAAAAGCCTTTACAGCCTTAAATACATCATCTGAGAAAACCTTGGGTAACTCCAGGGCTATAAAGTGGCCACCGTCATCTAGGACTGTGTGACCGACCAAGTTAGTGTACTTGGCTTGAAGAAAACTTGGCGGTTGGTAGAATAACTCATTCTTGGCTTGCAGCGCCCATGTCGGTACGTCAGTTTTGACTCTGTAATTAATTTTATAACATTATAGAATTGAATCTGAGAATGAAATGAGTGAATAGACATCTGAATTAAACCTAGAAGTTGAATTTAAGATCAAAAATGTAAACTCAAGTGATACAAAAAAAATAATTGTCCACGGTAGGTAGTTTTTGATAACCGTTAAAATTATCATTACATTTTATAAGTGTAAAATAAGGCCGTATGAACATTTTTGTTTAGTTTATTATATTAAATACACCCTTAAAAATGTTAGATTTTTTTAATGCCTGGCAATATGCAGAAATCAAAAATTATTTTTCAATAATATAAAGTTGTTCCAATTATAATTTTTTAATAATATATAGTTAATTCTGAAACCCATTACTAGCAACATGTGAAACTTTTTCCCTATTTAATAAAATCATACGTTTTTTCACAAATTGTTTTAAACTCCCTGGTATGTCACTTTGGCAATGACATTTTGTTTACATTTTTGATCATAAATTAAATTAAAAGGTTTAGATGTATTGGACACGGTTTCTTGATGCGCTTCACGAATTAGTTAATTAATTGATTAAATACTAGCAAAACCCCCGCAATTTCACTTGTGTGCATCCCGTTTTCTCGTGGGATCGGTAAATCCCTTCTCATCGGATGCCTATGTCATACAAAGAAAATTCCAAGTTTTTTACATGTCAGAAGAAAGTATTTTATATGTCAAAGAGAAGTTCGATGGCGTCGCTGTGTGTCGAACTCTAATCGAGTAAGCAACACTATTTGGATGGATTTTATCTCGACTTTCTCCATGCATCGGAGAACGGGCTAGTGGGCATTGTCTCATACTTTTTAATACAAAGAATATTTTTTTGCCTGGCACGATCATAGAACGGTCATGGAATGGTACTGTGTAGTAGAACGGTCATGGTCATGGTATGATACTGTGTAGTGGGCAGAGACCTTAAAACCGTCAATCCCGACTGGTGTCGATCAATCACAGTCGTTAATCCTTCACTCCAGTCCCTTCGCAGCTTTTCACTGTTTTTGTTACGATAGATTAGGTTGATCGCATTTGCAATAAATAAATAAAAAACTTTACTTACGGTTCCCAACCCAATTCTCTGCTCTTGGTGCTCATATTTTCAGCATAGAACCTCATTGAAGTGGTAATAGACTTGGTAGTCCAGTATATCATCAGGTTATCTATCAGCTGGTCTTTGGTAAAACGGAACTCGAGGCCTCCATCCACTTGTGCACGGTGTTCTTCGCGTGTCCACGTGGAGAACTTCTCAAGGATGTAAGTTAGAAGACCTGACGGAGAATCTGATAGTGCAACTCCTGTAAATTAAGAAGAAAACAATCTTATGTTTTATTGCGGACCAAGTGTACAAAAGGTCTTTTAAAATATGGTATACCTATGTATGCCCGCTTTCACCAGTGCCTCCTAGCGTTAGAAATTACCTAACTAGACAAATTTGTATGACTTATTACCGCTAGGAAACATTGGTGAAAACGGGTACCTATACATAAGTCACCCTTTTCAGGCATAACAATATACTTAATAGAGGGCCCACGATAAAAATTCTGTTTATAATACTAGTTTTGTTATACATTTATTTTGGTTTCCATTATTATTTATGTTATTTAGTTTTTTGTGTTTGGCCCACAGATGGCACTATTAGGTTTTGTTATTTTCTGAAACACGCTATGGCTTCGTTTTTTGATATGGTTATATTTAAATTATTATGAAGTATTAATTAAATGTCTATACGAATTTGAAAATTCTAAAGGAACTAGTGACAAAAACTAGTTCGTTTATTAAGTTAGGGATGGCATCGGAAGAAGTTAGGTTAGGTATAGTTTTGGAAAGTGCTATAGTAATGATTTTATGGCGAGTTAGTTATAAGTTTGGGGGTGTATAATGTTTTTAGCATGACTTTAGGACCGATTTCATTATTTGCTCTCCAGGACCAAAACTATAAATTGACACATATAAATTGTATTAAATTACCGACAATTTGAGCCCATTTGCGACTTTATTGACCTCATAGGTGCCAAGCTATGGCACTTTAAAGATGACCAATTTCAAATACTCACTTCTTTTGCAAATATGAAATGAAATCGTTTATTTCAGAAATTAGACCTTCACTCACAGGCGCTTTTTCTTGTCATTTCCAACTTGTTTAAATAAAGAAAATAAATTACGTTATAAACTACCACCATTTCGGACACAAGCAAAATGGCCACCGGTAAAAAGAAATGGCAAAAGAAAACCGGTTACGACCTTTTTTGTCACTATATTGGCAAAAACGAATAATAAAAGCGAGCAAAAAAAAAGAATTTAGAAATTACCAATAGTATCTGGTTTGGTGGCCTGTAAATGGAAGTATCCGAACTCCTCTAATACTTTGGAGAAGATTTTCGATAGCGGATACATGCGGTCAGCTAAGTGGGACTCCACCACGAGAGACGGGAAGACTGCTCCCAGCAGCATTTTCATAGTATTGCAGCCATTCTGAAATATTAATAAATTATTTAAATGAAGTACGCGCCAAAATTTGGGCTCACAGTTTTTAAAACAATTGAAAATCGATTGCTGTTTGCACTGAGTAATAAGGTTTGAGTTTCGAACTTCGTTTTACGTTTGCGCCGTATCTTTTATTATTGGCTATTTAAGGTGATCCGTTTCGGTCAGCGCGGGAAATTCAATTTTTTTGTTTTTTTTTACAAATTGCATCTCAATCATTGATAGAATTTTCGTGAAAATTGATTTGACGACAACAAATACAATATATCTACTGACTAAATAACAAATAAATTATAAATATTAGCTCTTCCTATTATGAATGTCCACGATGCATCTTTTTCCTTATAAACGTACATTATGTACATTCATGATGAGAAGAGCCAATATTTATAATTTATATGATAATATTCAGTAGATATTTTATATTTGTTGTCGTAAAATCAATTTTCACGAAAATTCTATCAATGATTGAGATGCAATTTGTGAAAAACCCCAAAAAAAATGAATTTCCCGCGCGGACCGAAACGGATCACCTTAAAACGTTTATTTCATTATTTTAATTATAAAGAAATAAATTATTATACCCATATAAATTAAATTCGAAATTGTGTATGATTATTGTGTCCAATAGTCATACACAATTTCGAATTTAATCCATTTATCCAATAAGACATTAGTGAGATAAATCCCGTCTGGGAAAGGACCTCCACCTGACAGAATATCGAAGCCAAATAGCATTGGTCTCGGCCATGTTGTGTTCCGACTGTGAGTAGGGTCTCCAGAGCGCCACTTGGGGGGATTGGGAGGGTTGGCAACGCGTCAGTGATACATCCGGTATTGCAAGCGTCTATAAGCTACGGTGATGCTTACCATCGGCCATATGCTTGTTTGCCAACTTTGTGGTACTTATAAAAAAAATGCTATCAATACTGGATTTTAACCTTTTGGTTACGAAAGTTATACCTACCTATGTCTCTGAATAACCGATTTGACTTTTAGTTAAGGAACCATAAAATATCTTCGTTGTGTTTTTGTGTTAATGTTTCGCTCGGCGCGTCACCATAGAATCTCACTGCAATCGTCAGTACATTGACCCTGGTAAGCTAACAAACATCAATGCGTCCCTTTCTATCTTTACTGTAATTTCATCTGTCTCTATCTAACAAGATCTATTTACCGTAAATGATAAGAATATTGAATTGAATTTTATTATGAGACTAGTCTAATACGCGGAATCGCTCGTCCCATCTTTTCCCATAATTAAAGTTACTGTATATTACGAGATAAAAAGTATCTTTGAGTTAAAGAGTAAAATAATATTAACAACCCCAGTTAAGTACAGCATTTTTATAATTTTTTATATTTATTAAGTAGATAAAATAATCAATGATAAAAGAAATGGAGTCTTAATAAAAGATAGTAATATGATTACCGCCGCCTATGAACATCAGCTACGCATCGAACGAAACTCTATTCTGTGAGAGGGTTGTCCTTAACCACCGAGCTAGCCTATTTCACAAGTGCACATAAAGGGGGGGCCCTCTTGGGGGGGTTGGGAGGGTTGACAACGCGTGAGTGAAACCCCCGGTATTGCAAACGTCTATAGGCTACGGTGATGCTTACCATTAGGCGGACCGTATGCTACTTTGCCAACAACTATGTGGCATAAAAAAAATCAAGACAATATATGATTTCAATAAAAGTTTCTAATATCTCACCATAACAGAAGCCATATTGCTGTGGTGACCCAGGATATCCTCAGGGAAAAAGGTGGTCATAGCGGAGGCAATAAGTGCACCCCAGTCACCACCTTGGATGTAATACTTCTTGAAGCCAAGTCGGTGCATCAGGTTTCTGAAGATCACTCCTGCTTGCGGTGACGCAAGTCCTGGACGAACAGCAGGCTGAAAGGATTAAATTTATTTAGTTAAATACTAGTGAACGCTCCCATGGGAATTTAAAACTAATGTCAATATGAGAAAGTAAGGTTTTATACTCGGGTTTTTTGATTCTGCCAGAAAATAAGCAATTTGTTTTGCATGTAATCAATAAATAAATTAAAAAAAGTATGAAAAAGATACAAACGGATTGACATGATTTTTTTGAGGAAAAGAAAAAGGTCTGATGTGTGTCATCGGCAAATTTTTATCCCGTAAAACATTTTATTCCCACGGAAAAAATAAAATACGGCAAATCCTCTGGCCTATGGTCCAGAACAGTACAGGCGAAACCGTGGGTAACAGCTAGTATTCTATATTTATTTACGCACGCGTAGATATTAATTGCATACTTACATCAGAGAAACCATAACCAGGTAAACTTGGAATAATGACTTCAAATACAAAATCGTATCCAGGTCTCGGTGTTGTCAGAAGCGGGATCGCTTCATAGAACTCCCGAACTGAACCGGGCCATCCGTGCATCAGCAGTAGAGGTAGAACTTCCTTTCCATTGGCAGCCTAATGAGAAATCAAATCCATTGAAAGAAAGATTTTTTAAAATTATAAATAAGAAAATGAGTTTGTTTGTTATTCCTTCACGGCTTGACTAATCAGCCGATCATTATGAAAAATTGTATACATATTGTCAGGGGTACAGAGCCAAACATAGGCTACTTTTCCTCCCGTGAAAGTATGTCATTCCAAAGGGTAAATAATTTTTCTACTATAGAGGGCGCTGTATCAGCCAACAGATGGCGCCACAAGTCTCGCTATGGGTCGTTTTGTTATCAAACGAGATCTATGTTATAAAATTAACCGCGAGCGAAGATAGTTTGGTTATATTTTAAAATACAATTAAAAGTACATAAATTAGGTAACCAAAAGTGCCTTCGCTCATGTGTCATGGACCTCATGGACCATAGGATGATTCACGACACTGGTCTTCCTTTAATAAAACACGTTAGTAGACCAGCAAGGGAAAACCAAATCCTGTGGGTCTAATCTCATAACAAAAACAGTTAAAATCTAGTCTCATATCTTGCTCATACAAAATAAAATGAGATAGATTGAGACTAGATTTGAACTGTTTTTATTACAAGAATATACTCGTTTTGTCACTGACAGTCTTCATAAAAATGAAGATAAGTGTGAAAGTGACAAAACATGTTAGTTTAGGCTATCACAGGCATGCAATCTGCAAGAGATTAACAAAAAAAGATAAAATCAAATTAGGTTTTGTTGCCTCATTCTTATTTTGCATGTCATTTTATACTCATCAGAATAAAAACAAGTGAAAAATTATACAGCAATGAGAATTTTTAAATACCACTAAAATTCGTAATGGTGAATCCAAGTAAAGTAACTAGTGTCCAAGTCAAATAAAATAATATAAATAAATATATAGGAACAAATCACACATATTGAGCTAGCCCCAAAGTAAGTTCGAAACTTGTGTTATGGGATACTAACTCAACGATACTATATTTTATAACAAATACATAATATGTATAGAAAAACATCCAAGATCCGAGGTCAATCAGAAAAAAATCGTTTTTCATCATTACCCGACCGGGATTCCAACCCGGGACCTCCTGGGTGGCGGTCTGGCGTGGTAACCATTACACCACGGAGGTCGTCAAAATCACCCTAGATTCAGAAAAGCAAGCGGTCCACCTGGGTCCAACCGGTCCCGGATGGAAAGTGGTTACATCCGCCTATGAACATCAGTAACACCTGCGCTACCAATGCGTTACCTGCTACAAAGAAAAAAAATAACACTTCCAAATCTTTCAGTCGCTGATGGAAACGCATTACTATTTCATCCAATATTCACCGAGATGGTGGAATTCCTGAAGACCATTTCATAAATTTTCTATTAATCTAGGATTTAGAAAGAAAAGTAGAAACCATTGAATTACCTCTGGCTTAACCCTGATGAAATGAATATCCAATCCTTGAATATTTGTCTTGAACTGAGGGTATTGGTTGAGGAATTTCTCCCTCTTAGTGAAGTTATATGTATCTGCCCAGTACTTCACCCAAGGGTCCAAGGTTTTGCTGTTGAACCCATATTCGAAGCCAACACCTTCAAGTGCTGATGTGAAGGGACGGTGGCTATGAAGACGAGCTTTTAGATCTTCTATAACCTAGAGAAAATTTATAAAAATATTAATAAAATCTAGAAAAAAAAGACTAGCGGCCCGCACGGTTCTGCACGGGCTTTAGTAAGGATTCCTAATTGTTTTGAAAACTGTGGATTGTGTTAGTAGTTTTCCAACGGTGAAAGAACTAGTCTTCCATTGAGAAATTCGTTACCCTAAGGTTGTCTTAAAAAAAGATTGCTTTAAGCAGTTAGGCCGTCTTGTTGCATATACACTAGTGACTAGTAACTTTTACTTTTTATATAGATAGATAGATAAAACATTTATTCGTTTGCCACGGACAATACAATTTACATAACACAATTAACACTTATTACTAACTTACAATAACACAACAGCAACTTAAATACAAACAATCCTGGCACATCCGCAGCAACGAAATGGTCGCACCTCAATGTATACTAATTGCTCGTACTGAGCAAAACACTGATTTTCAGTTGCAACCAAACAAGGAAAGTCGCGAGTCACGAGACACAAACTGTAACATCGTTTTTTAAATTTAATTTAGAGGGGTTCTTTTACAATTTTAGATTTAGAATTTGGAATAATATTTAACACATAAAGGCAAATTTACACAGTCATTGACACCAGACAACAATAAAACTATAAATGGAAGTATACATCATCCACGACACTTGGCACAGAAATGCGTCAACAATAGTCAATATACAGATATCCATACGAAAAAATATTAATCAATTAGAAATAACATGAGTCGATTTCAAATCACTACATTGCAATGCAATGAAGCACCTAAAGGCAAGCTTATCTTATTCAAACACAATCATTGAGATTGACTGGAAATCCTGTGCCCAGTATACTGGAACAGAATACAGTCGGAATATAATAGTGACAAAAAAATTAGCACACAAAAAGTTCATCAACGTACCGCAAGGGTATATCAAGTTGTTGTTTATCAAGTAAGTATTTTTTGAATTTTGTTCTAAAAGTAATTTTGCTATGAAGTAATCGCAAAGGAGGGGGTATGTTGTTCCAACATTTTGTGGCTTGATAACGAAAACTACCTCTGAAAGCTGTTGTTTTGTGCGAGTGTACCGCCAATAAAAATCGACTCGGTCGCGTACTATAAAAAGAATGTGAAAGAGGAAATTTAAGCTTAGAATATAGGTATTGTGGCTGTTTAAATTTTAGAAGGTCAAATAATAAGCAAGCAAGATGCAGTTTTCTGCGCGAATTCATGTTTAAAGTGGCAGCGCTGTTCAAATATGGTGTAATATGTGAACGAGGTGGAATATGGTAGCAAAAACGACAACATGCGTTTTGTACCCGCTGTATCATGCGTTGTGTTTTAGAATATAACCGAGGACCATAAACGAGATCACCGTAATTCAACCTGGACAAAATTAAAGATTCACACAATGTCACACGTACTTCCTCTGACAATAAGTTACGTATTTTATAAAGAATTTTTAAACGGTAAAAACAACTTCGCACCAGATTAAGCACATGGCTTTCGAACCGAAGCTCACTGTCCATTACCACTCCAAGATTCCTGGCTTCATCAACACGATCAACAGTCTGGCCAGAAATGCTGATCACAGGATTACACGACAAAATATTATTAATTTGATGCTTGGAACCAAGGATCATATATTTTGATTTTGAAGGGTTGAGAATAAGTGCGTTTTTAGTAGACCAGTTTGCTATGCAGTCCAGATCCTGGTTGATACTATTTATGGCCTGCAGTGGATGTTCGCGTGGCAATGAAATATAAATTTGAACATCGTCGGCATAAAGGTGGAATTTTGAGTGATGGATTATTTTCGAAAGGTCGGCACAGTATATAATAAAGAGAAGTGGGCCAAGAATAGTTCCTTGTGGAACACCCCTGCTGACGGCAGCTGGAAGAGAAAGTAGATCCTTATTCGTTTTATCAATCAATTTTACAGTTTGAAGCCTGCCGCTGAAATAATCGTCAAACCATTTAACCGATTGTGGTTCTACACCATAATAAGATAATTTTGAAAGAAGTAACGAAACATTCAAACTGTCAAAAGCACGGGAATAGTCTAATAAAGTAAGAGCTGTAGCATTGCCCTTGTCTTGATTAACAAGTATGTTGTCGATAACATCAAGTAATGATGATATGGTGCCCCTGCCACTGCGAAATCCAGACTGAAATTCAGGCAAAATGTGATTATCTTCTACGTAGCTATACAATTGTTTGAAGATAACTTTTTCAAGAATTTTTGACAAAAATGGCAAAACACTGATTGGCTTTAAATCTTTCATCTCTAGAGGATTATCTATTTTGGGCAAAGGAGTAACCAGTGCTGACTTCCATACTGCTGGAACAGAACCAGTGACCACGGACCTATTAATAATAGCAGTCAATACACGTAATGTTCGCGGAAGGGTAAATAAAATCATTTCTCTTCCAATACCATCCAATCCCAATGCGTTTGTTTTTATACCTAGTATATGTTTTGCCACTTCGTCCTCAGATACCACCCTCAAAATTAAACGAGCATCACTGAACTTGTGGTACTCATAATATGTTAACACTGAGAGAGGCAAAGAAGAAGGGCCAGGCACGTTCAAAAAATGAGCATTAATGGTATTAGGATCATTGAAGTGGCTAGGCAATGAGTCACGACATTTTGTATCAGGTAAGATTTTTTCTTTAAGATTTTTCCAAAACGTTTTACTATTATTTAGTGTTGAATTTATATAAAAATCATAATATGCTCTTTTCTCGCGATAGATACTTTTCTTTACTAATTGTTTTAAATCATTATAATATTGTTTGTGTGTAGGCAACTTAGTATTTCTGTATTTACGATAGGCTGAGTTACGCAAATCAATCATTATCCTAACAACATCCGTAATCCAAGGCAAAGATTTATTTTCCACTTTAATTTTTTTAACGGGCGCATGTCTATCAAAAAGTGCCAAGATATTTGAATTAAATTGATTAACCATCGCATCAACTGTTGTTAGATTTAATATCGTTTCCCAGTTCATATTATGTAAATCCCTATTAAAATTCTCCATATTAATATTATTAATGGGGCGATATACTAGCCATTTCGGCACAGACTTAGGTTCTTTTATTTGAAGTGAAACATTCACCATTGCATGCCCCAATGAACCGGTTATATTAGTGACAGAAACATCATGAACTCGAGTGTTGGTGCAAACAACGTCCAAAAGTGTCTCATTCTCAACTGAAAAGTGCGTCGGCTCTGTAACCACCTGATTAAGTCCTATATATGTTAAGAAATTATTAAATTTTGTAGTTTTCGGATTTTGAATGTCCAACATATCAATGTTAAAATCTCCCAGTAAGATGATGATGATGATATATCACTTGTTTGCCTATTGCAAATTAAACAAATTCTATCTGTCTATCTATCTATTGTTTTTGCAAATATATCTTTAGGTATTTTGTTCTTATCATCAGGCAAAGTTCGCAATACAGATATGGGACAACTCCAGTGACATGTCGTCCGGTTACGACTTTTATGTCCATCAACTATTAATAAAGATCTTTTTTCATATATTTGATCTTGAGGAACTTGATCGCGTCGCTGTGTGTCGCACTCTAAAACGAACACGCAAGTTAAGCAACGTCAACCCTAGCCAGTGTTTGGTTGCTTTTCAACATCTCAAGCTTCTCGGCACGTTAAGCCAGTCAGTCTAAGCTGTTATACACGGAAGCCAGGTCCTTCAGGCGACTTGAAAATATTGGCCTCTGCAAATCCGCATTGGAGCAGCGTGGTAGATTAAGCTTTAATCCTCTTCGAATAATGGGAGACCTGTATTTCTGCAGTAGTGGGATGATTATGGGTGATATTCAAAATAAAGTTACTTGATAATAAACCAGGAATTAACACGATCACACCTTGATATGGCCTGACCAGCTCGCCTGTGACCACGGCCGGTGCAACCTGGGGGCCGATTCTACTAACACAAATGCACCAATGGACTCTCAATGGTGTCTCAATCGTATCTCAAAAGAATGCCGATAGTGTATCAGTGGAATAGTTTTTGACATTTGTTATGGACTTAAACAATAAATTAAACATTATGTTATTGTTTAAGTCCATAACAAAATGTCAAAACTGATACATTATCGGCATATCCATTGAGAGTCCATTGGTTCATTTGTGTTAGTAGAATCGGGCCCCTGGTCGAAACGTCAGTCAATATTAAGGTATAATTGCTTTATTTCCCGGTTTATTACGTCACTATTATAATAAACGCGAATGTTTGTGGGTATGTTTGTTCTTCATGTTCAAATGGCCAATTTTTATGATATTTGGTATGTAGGTAGCTGATACCTTGGACACATAGGGTACTTTTTATCCCGAAAAGTACGCGATTCCCCTGTTATTTGGTCAAAAGTCTGATAGTCAATGGCGCTTTTTAAAGTAGATGGCGCTGCTGTGCATAAATAAACACAATCAAAATTGCGCTGGTTTTTCGCTAGTTAGTTTATAATAATGCAACGCGAAAATTTAAAAGTTATTAACGTTACCTGTACACCAAATTTGACCTGGAATGGTCTGATGGTATTGTCCACCTTCCCCTTCAGCTCATTAGGACCCCACCACTCGAACGGATCCAATTTTGGTAATTGTGGTGTGTTACAGCATTTTGTGGCAAAATATACACCCACTCCAACTACCAGGAGGGCTATTAGCAATAGCTTTCCCATTTCTGGAACAAAATATTATTATTGTATAACTTTGCTCGGCGGTTAAGGAAACTTGAATGTCCAAGAAATTATATTGCAAGTGTAATTTAACTGATTTGTGTCTTGACTGATATCAACCTTCCATAACCCAGGATTCAAGAAAGAGTCATGGAAATCTAGTCCTATAGCCGTTTACACCATTTGCTGGGCAAACCAACCACACATTTTTACAGTTGTGTGTTGTGTACAAAGCTGCCTTGGAACCCACAGCGAATATAATATAATAACACAGATATTACACGGAGTAGGAAGATCATTGTCGAACCAACGTGTGTTTATCAAGTGATCCGTTTGTTTTCCACCTTTATTTAATTAAAATATTATCTAAAAGAAGGATCGAAGCCAAATAGCATTGGTCTCGGCCATGTTGTGTGTTCCTACGGTGAGTAAGGTCTTCAGAGCTCCTCTTGGGGGGAGGAGGGTTGGCAACGCGTGAGTGATACCCCCGGTATTGTAACCGTCTTTTACAGGCTACAGTGTTGCTTACCATCAGGCGGGCCGTATGCTTATTTGCCAACTTTGTGGCATAAAAAAATATTAAAAAGAGAAATTAGAAGGAGAAGCTCGATGGCAGCTCGATGGCCTCGCTGTGTGTCGCACTCTATGAACTCGCAAGTTAAGCGGCGTTGACCCTAGCCACCGTTTTGATGAGTTTCGTTATCTTGAAGGTAGACCCGTATCCCTGCAGTGGGATGATTATGGGTTGATATGATGATAATGATTATGAAAATCTATATATATAAAATGCTTTGTCCTGACTGACTGACTGACTGACTGACTGACTGACTGACTGACTGAGAATCAACGCACAGCCTAAACCGCTCTTCGCAAAAATCTGAAACTTGGCAGGTGGACCTATTATATGACGTAGGCGTCCGATAAGAAAGCATTTTTCGAAATTCGAACTCTAAGGGGGTGAAAAAGGGGGGTAAAGTTACTATGGGACAACTTGATTCCTTTGTCCAATCTACTTCAAATTTTGCATAAAAATTGTTTAAGAGAATTGATGGAAGACGTGATTCTTATTTTATTGAAATTCTTGAAAAAAATGTATTTTGTGGGTAATTTTCTTCGATTTGATATCAATACTCATACTCCTTAGTGCTTTTGATTCAATTACATTTCATTTTGACACATCCGTGAAGTGAAGTGTGTCATCTGTCAAAGAATATTTTTATAAATTGTGAATATTCAAACAAAATGATTTCATAATGTCGTCGTACTATTTATTCTGTTTGTGATCTCGGAAAACAGCTAAAATTCTAACTATGTATAAAGCGGACTGAATCATATTCATCGATAATAAACAGTAAGTAATTAAATATTAAATTTATAATATTTGACAGGGTTCAAGTTAAATTGGTCAATGGTTAAATGGCATATTGATATTGTCTCTTTCTCACTTATAGGAAATCTCATTACGTCGACTCGCTCTAATATTTCGTAGTGTTGTTGTAGGGATGGTTGTAGGCTGAGGTTGTAGGTATTGAAATACCCATATACTTATACATTTTTTTTACGGAAGTGGTTGGAAAACAAGCTCAGGAATATGGATCATTTGATATTAGGTGATTACCGTCGACTATGGAGCACATAGATTCTAGGGTCCCTGACCCGTTGCCGACCTATAACAGGAAAAGACAGGATATATAGCGAGAAATAGTATAAGGAAGTAGATTTTTTTTATACCACAAAGGTGGCAAACAAGAATTTCGGATATTTCACTCTCCGAACGAAACGCATTGCTGCTTCACATCAATATTCTGTATAAGGGTGGTATTTCACCGTTCGGGCTAGCCTATTTCATAAACGCCCACTCCAAAGATTGTAAATAGTATTTAAATAGAAAAATAATCATGTATACATATGAAAATGTTTTGTCTTGACCGTAGAGACCTGAAATTTGGGTGTGTGATGTAGGCAACCGATAAGAAATAATTTTTTGAAATTCCCACGGGAAAGCGGGATAAACGCAAACGAAGTTGCGCGGGTTTCTCTAGTAACTAATATAATGATCTACTATAATAAGTGTTAATCTCACTCATATCCCGGAAGAAGACTTACAACTTTATACGAGTGGTTATATCAAATGACAAGCCTGTTTGGTTACTTTATCATTAATAAAAAACACCTAATATTACTTGGTCAATGTCATGGCCCCCATTTTTAACAGACTCATCGTAGATAAACGGTAATTAAAATGGGTCATGTAATATTCAACTCTATTCCTAAAGCTCTAAGGATCATATTCGAAGAAAACAATTAAAATGGCGTATCTTGAAACATTGATTACAGACTTTATGACTTGAAGAATTAGGTCGTATTTCACATGTTGCGGTTGAAATGACGTGTCGGTGCAAAGGTTATTTTTATCTGTTAGATGTTTATCTAGAAAAAAACATTACCGAATTTTTTAGTATTTACATTTATGTCGTTTTCAACAACACCTCAAATCAAACCTGCATTGAAAAACACAAACAAAAACAGTTTGTAATTTTATTGAAATTACAAAAGCATCATTAAGCCTAGGATCCATTGAGAGAAGGGATCAGATAACGGATCCAAGTCCAAGTGGAAAAAGTCGCAATTAAAAGTGTCATTAAGAAAATTAACTAACTATCTGTCCTTTGAGCCTTGGAGATAGAGTTTAACGTATTAAAGAAAGACCGTTGAGTTGATATGTGGATGCTACTTTCGACAGCAAGCAGATCAACAATCATTTTGTAGATGCAAAAAATATAAGATGAGTTAGTTAACAATTAAATTAATAAAAAAGATATGAACAATAAATTATGGTTCACATACCTACATACTGACAGTAATATATATATAAACGAATAGTATGTAATATTTGGCAGACTAACAGCTAGATATTATAGTTAAAATAACCACCATGCTAATAACGCAGATAACAAAATAGTTGTTCCATGACTTATGAAATAACTTAAACCGACACAAGTGCCACACGCCACAAATCCCCCGAAATTATCATTATACATCTTGGACTCTATGTAACAAACAACTTGAGAATTTCCTGTTTTTGACCAAAAAAAAAACATAATTATAGAACAATTTACGAAAAGTAGTTCCCGTTCTATTTGAATGCCAACAATTGTTACGTTTATTAGTAGCCCCCCTCCCCCACGCCACCCCCCACGTGGAAATATGTAATGGAGACACTTTTGATGTATTGTATGATATTATAATTCAACATACCTGTGATGTAATGTCTGTCTCGGTCGACAGACGCCGGGTAACTGCCCACACCGGCCTGTCTGCACGCTTGGTGTGTAAATGTAAACCGTTATCAACAGGTTATTATACATAATCACGAATAGTATTACATGTTGTATGTATCTAGCTATTTCATAAGAATTTTGAATAATGAAAAAAAGATGAAAAATAGTCGTAAGTCGTAACTGCTTTTAAGCTAGTATTCCATGTATAATGCTTTATCTACTTAGTTTTAGGAAAAAATTGTGACGATTCGATAGAAAAAATATTTTTCTCATTATCATGAATTCCTCGTGGGCCAACTTATTCCATATCCATGAACACGTGATAATACTGTATCTGCCTAGTTTTAACTAAAAAACTAGCTGTTACCCGCGGCTTCGCCAGCTTAAAAATTAGCCTATGTTGGGCTCTGTACCCCTGACAATAAATATGTACTAATATATCATAATGATCGGCTGCTTAGTCAAGCCGTGAATGAATAACAAACAAACAAACTCACTTTCTCATATAAAATATTAGTATGATTAGCAGTTGCTTGCACTTGCAGCTTGCAGCAAATTATATAGCCTATGACACTCAAAAATAACGTGGCGTGTATTGGTTTGAATTTTGAAAATTGGTTCAGGTTCAGTAGATTCAGATATTACCCCTTACAACCTCACAAACTGTAACTCTTTGTAGTACCAATAAGTAGTAAAAAACTTTGGTGTATTATGACGTCACTTCAGGAAGTGACGTCATAATACACCAGGTCACAGTCGGCGGTCTGCGGTCGAGGTGTGTACAAGATGTTCTCTTCTGTCGCTATGGCTCATATTACAACACTTGTAAATTATAGTGTTTGTAAAAACGTTAATAGGGATTTTTTTTTATTTTTTTTATGTCATACAGTAGACAAATAAGCAAGCGGGCCACCTGATGGAAAGCGGTCACCGCCGCCTATGGACATCAGTAACACCAGGGGCGCTACCAATGCGTTGTCCACCAAGGAAGTTGGAGGAAAGGAGAACGAAGGGAAGGGAAAGAAGGACGGGGAAAGAGGGTATTGGGAAGAAGTTGGGCTTCCGGATCTCTCACTCACCGAACGAAACGCATTGCTGCCTCACGTCGATATTCTGTGAGAGGGTGGTACTTCCCCGGTCGAGCTAGCGAGGGATGCTTTTCTACCAGCCATACATAAGTGCCACGCCATCACATAACAATACATAATGTTTCTATATTATTATTATTTACCGCCCCAGCTTCGCAGTTTTGGGTTTATTCGTACAAACAAATATACAAAATTTAGTAACCTATTTATAATATTAGAAGAACATTAGTAAGTATAGATTTTTTTTATCAAAGCCAAAGCGTTACCTAATTCAGCTTTTCCAAGTCGAAGTGTACAAACAATATTGATTTGTATAAGTAAACTAAACTACCATTTCGAAAACAAAACCAATATACTGATAAAAGAAATTTCGAAGGAAACCCAGCTAAGGTCTTTTTAGGGTTCCGTAGTAAACTACAAGGAACCCTTATAGTTTCGCCATGTCCGTCTGTCTGTCTGTCCGCGGTCTAGCTAGCTAGCGATGCTAGAAATCTGTAATTTGGTATGAATACACATATTAACAATGTTAACAAAGTGCTGGAAGAAAATTCTGAAAAAAAAAAATTTTTTTTGGGGTGCCTCCCCTGCATGTAAAGTGGAAATGATTTTTTTTCGCACCCACCCCATCTTGTGGGTTATCGTTAGATAGGTCTCTCCAAAACATTGAGGGTGTGTTTTCGATACAAAGATCTGTTTCGGAATTATTTACATTTATCGTGTTATTTTTCGTTTTGCACGGTGGTCCCCCCCCCTCTATCTCCGAAAGTATTATGTTTAGAAATTTGAAAAAAATCATGGTAGTAGTCCATATGCTGAACCTTCAATGAAAACTATAACGGTTAAGTTGGCTCTACTAGTTACCGAGTAATAGCCGACGAACTGAATAAATAAAATTTATTTGATGAAAACTTACATATGTGATGGAATTTGATATTGGACTCAACTGAAGGCAAGCAAAGCACAGCAAATACGGAACCCTACATTGTGCGTGGTGGCCCGACACGTACTTGCCAGGTTTTTTTGTAATTTAACTTCATATTATTTTTTAATAGAAACTATAGACTTGTGTATGCGATATTTATAGTTGCCTTAAATAAAGAAATAAAAGTAATCTTTTGTAAAAATAATCAACTTTATTAAATAAATTATAACTCAGTCTTTCTATTCGTCTTGTGCCATTCCCTAAACGCTTTCACGGCTTTGAAGACGTCTTCAGCGAAAACCTTGGGCATCTCAAAGGCGAAGAAGTGTCCACCATCGTCTACCACTGTTGTGTCGATGAGGTTCGTGTATTTCGTCCGTAACCAGCTTGCTGGTTGATATAACAGCTCGTATTTAGCTTGGAGTGCCCATGTTGGAACGTCTGTCTTCACTCTGGTTAAGAGAATAACAATATGTTAGAATATGAAACAGAAGATCAGCGGGTCTGTTCTTGTAATAAAAAACAGTTGAAATGATCTCAATCACAAGTGCTATTTTGCTCATACACAATTATATTAAGACTAGATTTTAACGTTACATCACGACGCGCTGATTAAAGATGATGAAGTCATTCATCTGTACATTCACATGTAAATACTTTTTCATGTGACCGTTTTGCTTTTGTATCCAAAAACCTAGAAATATACACTATTTATACGAATTAGATATTAATATTATCTGTGCCTGCACTTCGACTAGAGAAATAATATCCTTGGAATCCGATGCCCTAGTCTCTAACCTAATAATTTAGATTAATGATTAAAAAAAACAGAAAATAATTTTCTTCAAGAGTGTATCCATCCATCGGCATTAGTGATATTATAAAATACTAGCTTCTCCCCGCGGCTTCGCTCGCGTTAATTTCATGACATAGATCTCGTTTGACAACAAAACAACCCATAGCGCGACTTGTGGCGCCATCTGTTGGCGGATACAGCGCCCTCTATAGTAGAAAAAATATTTTACCCATTGGAACGACAATCTTTCACAGGATAAAAAGTAGCCTATGTTGGGCTCTGTACCCCTAACAATATGTATGCAAATTTTCATAATGATCGGCTGCTTAGTCAAGCCGTGAAGGAATAACAAACAAACAAACTCACTTTCTCATTTATAATATTAGTAAGGATTATTGTAAAAAAGTTTCGGGACAAGCCCACCACACATTCCCACCACTGTGTCTCCTGTGTAGCCAGGATCAACAACGGCGACCTCAGATAGACAATAAGCAATGAAACTTATTGACGTCCCGGGGAATAAACTACAGCTGTCTTGGAACTCACAACGAATTTAATCAGAAAGAAGATAGTCGGAGTAGGAAGTATTGAAAGGACTTCCCTCCTGAGAAACAGCAAAAAAAAAAGTTTACTCACAACTCCCACTTCAATTCCCTGGCTTTCTTGTTGAACTGCTCAGAATATAGCCTCATAGCAGTGGTGATAGATTTAGGAGTCCAGTAGAACATCAGGTTGTCAATCAGCTGTTCTTTGGTGAAGCGGGACTCTATGGCACCATCGAGTTTTGACCTTTGTTCCCAATTAGTCCAGGTTGAGAATTTCTCAACGATGTACGCGAGAAGACCAGAAGGTGAGTCAGTGAGGGCCACACCTGTGTAATATAATTAATCATGTGATGTATAAGGACCATTTTCAAAGAACAAATAGGTACTACTAGATTTTGTCACAGCCCTGACACTCCATACAACGCGCGTGAAATAATTACCTATTTCTACTACATAGGCCAATGTCGTCTGTACACGCGCACACGTATGCGCACACGTTTCGTTTTCGTTTCGTTCACTAATCGCACACCTTTGCGACTGCACCCGCCACGGTACCCGCATGGGGTTCAGGTAAATTATTGACATTTTCGCTTGACCACGCGGGCGGAGCCGCGGGTAACAGCTAGTAGGTACTAAGTTTCAATACGAGATAAATTTTTTTTGTCTACGGAATGTAATGCTACTTTCACAGGAAGATAGAACATGACTCGGAGCAAAATATAGGCTTTATTTTATATAAATCGGATATCAGGAAAAAGCTATCTATATTTACGTGGACAAAGTGACCCGACGTAATGAAAATTAGGTTCCTCAGAACTTCACGGGATGTCACTGACTCCGATTTTTCCGTCGACACTCTTTTAACCACAAATTCAATTCCACGCGGGCGAAGCCGTGGGCACAGTTAGTCTTTAATAAACTGGGATAAAATAAACAGGAGTCTTCTTTTGAGTATACGATACTTTAGACAACCTTATGTGGATTGAATTGCAAAACATGGTATTAAAATTACTTTTTCACTTCTCATGCTCAGAAAGTGCTTATTTGCGCAGGATATAGGCTGCACAAAATCGAATTTTGTGCACAAGGGCAGAAAAGTAAACTCATAAATGTATCTATATTAAGGCAAAGGAAATGACCCATACAGCCAAACACAATAAAAAGTTCAGAGATAGAATTTGTTATTTTATAATATTTACTTTAATTTATTTGCCTTATGTGTTTTTTAAGTCATAAAAGATATTAGAATTTAAATTAAAGTACGGTAGGTTATTTATTTAATTTAAGAAAATTATTTTATTCCAAAATTAATTTAATAGTAGGCTGTATAGGTCTGCAGCCCAAGCCTAATTTCAATGTCGTAAGATTTAAAAAAAAGCGGCGGGAAAGGGGAAACAGGTCTTGTTTTTCGTGCGTTTATTTATTTATTTCCTCGCAATCGAAGTGAAAAGCAGAGTTTATAACTCGTCCACAAAACCATTTCTATCCTCGACATTACTACCAGCCCTCGCCTTCGGCTCGGGCTGCTAAAAGTCTCGGATAGAAATGATTCGTTTTGTGCACTTGTTGTAAAATCTACTATTTCACTTCTCATGCTCAGAAAATGCAAATTTGCGCAGGATATAGGCTGCACAAAATCGAATTTTGTGCACAAGGGCAAAAACGTATCTACTCATAAATGTATCTATATTAAGGCAAAGGAAATAAGCCATACAGGCAAACACAACAAAAAGTTCAGAGATAGAATTTGTTATTTTATAATATTTACTTTAATTTATTTGCCTTATGTGTTTTTTAAGTCATAAAAGATATTAAAATTTAAATACCTTAAAGGTTATTTAATTAATTTAAGAAAATTATTTTATTACAAAATTAATTTAATAGTAGGCTGTATAGGTCTGCAGCCCAAGCCTAATATCAATGTCGTAATATTTAAAAAAAAGCGGCGGGAAACAAGTCTTCTTTTTTCGTGCGTTTATTAATTTATTTCCTCGCAATCGAAGTGAAAAGCAGAGTTTATAACTCGTCCACAAAACCGTTCCGTTTTGTGCACTTGTTGTAAAATCTACTATTATTTAACTCACCAACGGTATCTGGTTTAGTAGCTTGAATATGTAGGTATCCAGATTCCTCTAGCATAAAAGAGAAGAATCTAGATAGCGGGTAAAGACGGTCGGCGACGCTAGAGTCCACCACCAGTGACGGGAACCAAGATCCAAGTATCATTTTCAAAGTGTTACAGCCACTCTGTAAACGTAAAGTTAAATAACACCCAGCAAGCAATAGTAAATACATGCAGCAGCAGAAGCAAAGGCTATTACCCTGTCTTTTATTTATAGATAAAAAAAAAATACTTTTAATTCTATACGGTTTGGAAATGAGGTTTAAAACTGTAGACAAGTGGTTTCAAACCAATTAAGATTGGCCTGCAAACGCCCTTGGTAGCCATACATTTAAAGCTTAGAGTTGGTTCGCAGCGCAACTTTTTTTTACAAATCTGCTTTTCTGGTATGTTTTTAAATTATGCATTGTTGACACCGATGGTCGAGTGGCTAGCAATGGTCACTTTATCCCAAGGGCTGCGGGTTCGAATCCTGCGCAAGGCAAACATTTCTGTGCATGTCTATTTGCCTTGGTCTGGGTGTTTTCTATGTATAATAAGTATTTATTTACAAACAAAAAGTATTTAGGTATATTTATCAGCAATCTAATACTTACACGCTTAGTTGCTAAGCTTGGGACTAGATGGCGTTGTGTGATTCGTTCAAAAATATTTATTTATTATCTTCTTTTCACATAGGTATTTATTTAATGTAAAAAGATGTTATTGATGTTATATAAATTTTGTTTATATAAGATGTAGATAACATCGTAAGTCATATCATACAATCATAAGGTACAAACAGCTAATTATGATACAAGATTTTTACTACTCCGCAATCATGTCTCTCAATATTTTTGTTGTCCGGTCACTGATAATGATAATTACGATAAAACTCGTAAAATTGGAAAGAAAATTATAGATAAATAAATTTATCGGGACAAATCGCACTGATGGCTGAGTGTAAACCAGGATTTTTTTACAATGCTGGTTATCTGTAAGTCGTATGAATAGTTTACTTATTCATATACTTACCAAAACTGCAAGAGCATTACTGTGATGTCCTAATATTTCATCAGGGAAATATGTAGCCATTGAAGCGGCGACGAGCGCTCCCCAGTCACCACCTTGGATGTAGAATTTCTTGAAGCCAAGTCTTTGCATCAGGTTTCTCAAGACTACACCTATTTGTGCAGCTCCAAGTCCTGGACGAACAGCACCCTGATGGAAGAAAAATTTATGCATAATTAAACAACGAAGATCCCAGGCAGTATTTGGATAGGTTTCAATAGATGTTCTTACTTCTTTCTGTGCCTCCCAACTACTGGAAATTTGATCGCAAACAAATCTCGGTCTTTTGCCATTCAGAACAGTTTCTCAAAACTTACGTTACCAATCAACTCCCATATTCTTCAGCTACGACTTCATGCGTTTTCCTCATTAAAATAGATAACTAGAACTTAGAACCCAGGAAATATGGCACAGAGTCATTTTCGATGTCCTTGCAACATGAGTAACTTTCTCACATAGGCAGTGATGATATATCATTTAGATACGGATTCACAGGTGTCTGGTAACTTTCTACCTTCTCTATCAGATTTTGTAAAATGCATGTCATTTCGTATGTTTATCTGATAGATAAGTTAACTGGAACTCTAGACATTATAAAATCAGCTCTTAGACAAGTACTTACATCAGAGAAGCCATAACCAGGTAAACTGGGCACGATGACCTCAAACACGAAGTTGTGACCAGGTCTCTGAGTCGTCAGAAGTGGTATCGCTTCATAGAACTCTCGTACTGAACCGGGCCATCCGTGCATCAGCAGAATTGGAACGACATCCACGCCTTTTGGTACCTGATGAAGATAAAGGGCGAGAACAATTAAACACTTTGACGCTAAGTTTCATACTCTCATATCTTAGACATTTGACGTAACCTCAGACTGGTTATTCTAGAAAACCAACAAGATCGGAATTGGGTTTTTGCTTACAGGTACTTTTGATGGCCTGCAGGAGCGCTAACGAATACTATACTAAATGAAATCGGGTTGAACGCTAAACAAATACTAAAGTTTAAAGATTCAAAAGTATAAAATTAGAATGTGTCATTAATTTTAAAATCAAAATTCAAGAGTCAGCCAGCTTTAATATTCTTTGGGTTATATAAGTAACTCATGCATAGCCCAAATAAAAACGTGTCAGTATTTTTCTTCAAATTATTAGGTTTATTTATAGGACTTTGATTACCAAGGAGCTTGCTTAGCAGAAAATGGAGAACTGTACCACAATAATTGTACTCTTATTTCTTACCTCGGGTTTAACTCTGATGAAATGTATGTCCAATCCTTGTATATTGGTCTTGAATTGTGGGAACTGATTCAAGAATTTTTCTCTTTCACTAAAAGGGTACTTCTCAGCCCAGTAGTTAACCCACGAATCCAGGGTTTTGCTGTTGAAGCCATATTCGAAGTTGATGCCTTCTAATGGTGGAGTAAAGGGACGGTGGTTTTTTAGCCGTGCTTTTAGGTCTACTAACCTCTGAAAGAGACTGTACAATTAGTATTTACACAGTCCTCTACCTTCTGTTCATATTTTATTTTTAATTACTTGATTTGTACTATCTCAAAAATAAAAAAATCTAGAGTAAGGAACATTATAAACAGAAATTAAAGTAGATGTCATGGAACAAAATCTACATACCTCTTCACCGAATTTGATTTTAAAAGGTTTGATGCTGTCATCCGCTTTAGTTTTCAGCTCATTAGGACCCCACCATTCGTTTGCATCTAACGGTTCCAGGGGAGGTGAACTGCAGCATCTTGTGGCGAGCCATACTCCTGCTCCTACCACTAAAGCTAACAATAGGAGTTTTGACATTTCTGAAACATATATAAATAAATTCTACACAACTCACACAGCGCCAACTGGTCCCAAAGTAAGCTAGGCTTATCCTGCTAGTGTTATGGGTACCAGAAAATGGATATATTGTTGTAAATGTATATTTCTAATACATAGAAAACACCCTTGAGAACTGACACCAATTGCGTCACATACATTTTTGTGCGGGCATGGAACACCATATTATTTCTACACTGACAGTTACTGAATTGGATTAACGTCTATTATCTGTCCACAAACTGCCGCCGAACCTTGGGAAATTTTTTAAGTCAAAGGTATTGATTTTGTCAAAGGTGGTCGGGTCGGGCTTTTATTTTCAGAATAATATCAATAATACGACCAGACAATATCAATGGTCGAATTGACCTTCAAAGCTGTACATACATACCACTAATTCTGGCAGTCGTCATTATTACTTAACTAGTACAATACGGGCAATGACGCCAACTAGTACCTAATACCTATTTACAATCGTAAAAACCTATGCCTTAAGTTCAAATTATTGTTTCTCGTGTTGCTATGGAGCCATGGTTAGAGATCCTGGGGCTTTTAGTTGTTTCCAATATCTTTTTGATTTAATTCATAATCAGTTCTAAAGATTACATATTATCAAAAATGTGCACTGCTTATTGGCAATGTGTGGTCGCCGTTGCTAACCCTGGATACAATAGTGATTATGTTGTGCTGATTACTATGGCTTACTTTATTATCTATTGAATTATTAATTAATAGTTAGTCGTTGGCGTTGCTGTGTACTCGAACCCGGGACTTCCTGGGTGGCGGTCTGGTGTGGTAACCATTACGCCACGGAGGTCGTTAAAGAGCATGGCAGAGTACCAATCACCTTTGATTGAAGGGAGACGTATCCCTGCAGTGGAATGATTTTGGTTGATATGGAAATAGACTTACCTTGTATAATACGTCAGTCCCAGACGGTGTCTCACGACAAACTGCCGGCCGGTAATACTATTATTGGACTAAAAACATAGTCTATGTGTAATCAAAATAATCATATCACTATCAAGGCCGCGATAAACAAACCCGTAGCTACAAGCCGGTAAGCATGACATAATATTATTTTTTACTAACGTACAACTTTTGGTACAAACTGCACAGTTTTTTTTTAGTAGCCATTTATGTCCCACTGCTGGACAAAGGCTTCTCCTGTCTTTTTCCAACTATCCCTTTCTGCTGTTTCCTCATTCGAATTGCTATCGAATTTCGCCAGATCGTCTGTCCATCTCTTCTTTGGTTTAGTCCTTCCAAAGTTATATAATTTGATAATAACTTGTATCGTATGCAAGCAAAGATTAATTATATTTATTGATTAAATTGTATTTTTTGTAACTAACTAAAATTTTAAAAATTAAGTTTCAATCTCGAGATCCATCATTGTGCTCATGAAATCCTTACTAATATTAAGTGAGTTTGTTTGTTTGTTATTCCTTCGCGGTTTGACTAAGCAGCCGATCATTATGATAATTTGCATACATATTGTTTGGGGTACAGAGCCCAACATAGGCTACTTTTTATCCCGTGAAAGTATGTCGTTTCGACGGGCAAATAATTTTTCTAGTATAGAGGGCGCTGTATCGGCCAACAGATGGCGCCACAAGTCGCGCTATAGGTTGTTTTGTTGTCAAACGAGATCTATCTACTTTATAGATAAAGCCATAAAATTAACGCGAGCGAAGCCGCGGGGAAAAGCTAGTAGGTATGAAATAAAAGAGACAAACTGTTTTTGTACGAGAACAGACCTACAGATTTTCTTGTCCATTTTATTCATCAGTACTGGTTATGTTTCCAGAGTTTCTTTCGGTATATGTTCTTGTCAATGGTCATTCCGAAATGCTGTTAGATCAAAACGTGCGAGTGTGCGAATGTGTGTCCAGTTCGAGTGCTAGTTTTAAAATATTTTCAACATTTCAAAACTCGAGTTAGTGTCCGCGAGGGTTCTACATATTTTGATTTTGATTTTTATAAAAAAAAATCGTAAGTCAGTCATTATGATGACTTAAAAAATGACATATTTGTCATGACATTATCCAAAAATCAGTGAATTTGCTATTATTTTGCTTAATTTGTATGACTATGATTTGATTATGATATGGTACAAAGCATTTTTTACTGAGATTCTTTTTATTAATGAACCGGCATGACTTGTCGTTTTTTATCTTAAAATTTTGTTACATAATGTTTATTTAAAACTTCACCAGCTGTAACTAAAATTGAGCAATCCTATTGTATTGTTTTAACACCACATGTAGAGACACGTGGTGGACTCCGACGTGTTGAGGGGGCTTAACAATTCAGCCGTTTTCACTGACATCAAAACGACTGAAGCGATTAAAGCTGAAATTTAGAGGGAAGAAGTCAAGGAAGGAAGAAGAAAAATTCACGCGGAAAGTCAGGAGCACAGCCAGTTATAATAAAAGTTGGTATCAAAATAGTATTTTTGTAAAAACTTTTACTTTTTAATGGCCGGATAAAGTGAGCCTTGCTGACAGCCAACAGCAGATTTTAAAGTGCATCAAATTTTTTTAATGATTGTTTTTGTGCTCAGTGGTAAGAGCACTCGACCGGATATCGAGAGAACGTGAGTACGAATCCTACCAGGTGAAATTTTTCTTAAAAATATTTCCAATAACAATTTAAAAAAACTTGTTTATTGAATCACAAATCACTATTCACTTTTTGATATTTTCTAAAGGCATTTACAGCCTTCAAAACATCGTCAGCAAACACCTTTGGCAGTTCCATTGCTAAGAAGTGACCACCGTCGTCTAAAGTCGTCGTATTCACGAGGTTAGGAAACTTGAATCTGATCATCCAGGGTGGAACGTAGCTCAGTTCGTGTCTAGCTTGGATCACCCACGTCGGTACCTGTGTTGGGATTCTGCAAAAGATTTTTTATAATACTTTTAAAAACAGTCTCATCTGTTTAAGAGTCGACTTTACAGGCTCTTTTATTATTTTGTTACTAGACCGGTATCTGACAGATAAGTTTCAAATTAGTCTATTGATGTCATGTTATGTTTTATGTTTATTAACTGCTAATTTTATCGACAACAAACTGGACTTCAGATTTTTAAGGCCATCAAAAAAATACCAGCAAAAATTATCTTTACTCAACTTGCATGTTCATTAAGTTTTAACACGCCCAACAACGCGACCGAAGTCTTGAGTAGATCTGCTAGTATTGGAGACAAGCCTATCACGGAAAAGAGAATTTACAACGGGGATAACAGATTGACTATAAGTAGTAAAGCTTATTGACGTCCCCAGGGTGAAACTACAGCTGTCTTAGCTCACAACGAATTTAATTAGAATGAAATAGCATTACAAGTACCCAATAAAGTTGATATTGGAACTTATAACACTAGTAGTATGGATTATATGTATACGTTACTTACTCATCCATTTGCATATTAAGAATCTTCTTATTAAAAGTTTCCGAGTAGATTCTCATAGATGTGGTGATAGAATGACTGGCCCAGTACATCATAAGGTTATCAATCAATTGGTTCTGGGTAAAACGGAACCCCAAGCCACCATCATGCTTGGAGCGATGCTCCATGCGGGTGTACGTTGAGAATTTCTCAAGTATATACGCTAGGAGACCTGAAGGCGAATCTGAGAGAGCAATGCCTAAAACAAAAGTAACTTTGAAATTATCTTTTTAAAATTAATTTGTTTAGCTAGCGCCAGCAATTCCTAAAAATAAAGTGGACTGGGAACATCTTAATAGTGTTTTGATAGAAAGGGGAAAAACAGAATTCAAAATTAAACCTCGATTATCAAGAGGATGAAGCTACACTGGGCGTCAAAAGTAAGTAGTACAGTTTTAAAATTGCAATATCTCCTAAACTACAGAAGCTAGACCTTTCAAATAAAAAAAAGTTAAAAGATAATTTCATTTCATTTAATAAAAACGTCATGCATAATATCATTTTTTAAAGATTGACTGAAAAAAAAACTTAATAAACAAAAACACTCTTTTTTAAACTGTTGGCTTGTACTTTTGTTTTTTATTGTTTTCTTTATTTCTGATAAATCAATTGCAATTCAAAAGCAAATGTGTCTTCAGCGAGTAAACGTCACTAATTATGCCTCTTTCACCAGAAGAATGTGCAAGAATCATAACTTTTCTCGAAGTAGGCATCAGTATGCGTCATACTGCAAGAACGGTGGGTGTAACTCTAAGAACGATCCAGCAAGTAAAGCGAAGGTACTAAGAGACTGGAAACCATCTAAGGAGACCAAGTAATGGCAGACCCAGGTGCACTAGTACCGGAGAGACCGCTTAATTGTCTCTACTGTGTTAAGAAATCGTCACCTTAATGCAGTTAAGGTCCAGCAACAGCTTCTTCAGACCCGAAGAGACTACGTTAGTGAGAGTACAGTGAGGAGAAGACCTTGCTGAAGCCAACCTGAAGTCGTACAGGCCAGCAAATGGCCCCAAACTTGAGACAGGGCATCGAGTAGCAAGACTACGCTACGCCCGTCAACACGTACAATGGGACGAAGAAGAATGGACAAGAGTTTTGTTCACAGATGAGTCTCGGTTTTCTTTATTCACTTCCGATGGAACGCGGAGAGTATACAGGCGACCTGGTGAGCGATACATTCAAGGTTGCATCTCGGAAAGAGTTCAATACGGCGGGGGCTCTGTACACGTATGGCCTGGCATCTCTTCAGAGGGTCGCACAGAGCTAGTGGTCACAGAAAATGGCACTCTGACTGGTGAAAGATATGCATTAGAGATCCTTATCGAGTATGCAGGGCCATATTTAGTAAATATGGGTGATGGAGCGATACTAATGCATGATAACGCCCGGCCACACACCTCTCACCTCGTACAAGAGTACATTCAGGAGGTTGGCATCAGCTTGATGGCTTGGCCATCAAGAAGCCCAGATCTTAACCCGATTGAAAACACTTGGGATGAGCTTGGGAGGCTAGTCAGAAGACGCAGACCACCCCCCGCCACCCTCAGGGCTCTAAAACAGGCCCTGATAGAAGAATGGGTGAATATTCCCCAACACCGCCTCCAAAACTTAGTGTTCAGCATGCCAAACCGGCTCGAAGATGTCATCAGAGCCCGAGGCGGCAACACTACTAAAGTGGGAACAAGGCCCAAAACTTAAAAATTAAGTTCTTGATAGTTACTTCAAAATAGTTAGCTTTTTAGTTTTTTCTTAATTTTCAGTGTAAAACTTTACTAATGCTAAATAAAATATTATTTTTAGAAAACTTTGTTAAATTTGCTATAAAATTACTTTTATTTCAAAACTCTAACTTCTATAGTTTAAGAGTAATTGCAATTTTAAAACTGTACTACTTATTTTTGACGCCCAGTGTAGTTCGCTTGATTTACAAGTTTATAATGAAAAGTAAGCTTTGTTGTACTCGCACGATGACTTGCAACTTGCAAATTCAATTAGGACACTCTATTGGCCAGTCATAATTTTTATGACATTCATGACAATTTTTTTTTAAACTTGAAATCTAACCGTTTAACACTAAGGCGCTCATGTCCAGTACAAAAGATACTGGTAGTGGTCCTAACAATATATTGAAAAACCTTAACTAGCCGGTAGATGTCGATATCAATGTATTGTACATTGAAATCGACATGATTGGATTACTAATATTCTAATATTATGCGTGTCTATTTGTCGTTCGATGAAATCATATTTTGTTCGCTCAATGGTAAGCCATTATGGTAAAGATTTTTTATAATTTACTTTTTTTTTGTTATACGACAGACAAACAGGCAAGCATGTCACCTGATGGAAAGTGGTCACCGCCGCCTATGGACATCAGCAACACCAGGGAGGCGATTCTCGGGCGCGTGACATAATGTCGACATCGAGATATCTTGAAAAAACATGGCGGATGTCGATTGCAAACAGATTTCCGTATTCTCATGTATTCTAATGTATTATAGCATTTATGTTGTTTAGTATTATATTAGTTTTATGATATATTCTAGTTCCAAATTCGTTTAGCTCGATTCTGATTCAACACAATCGAAAAAACGGAACGTAACACCAAAAAAGTATGACATTTTGGCGACATTTATCTCTATTGGCACCGAGAATAGGTCAAAATGAAATTATAGAGATTTTGGTGACAGTTTCAGCAGACATTTAAAATTCGACATTATCTCGAAATAGAGATATCTCGCAAGAACCAAGAATCGCCTCCCAGGGGCGCCACCAATGCGTTGCCCACCTCTGATGAGACCTCTAATGTACCTCTTAAATAGTCCCATGTCATAGTCCGAAGGAAACACAGAGGCTGGGAGCTCATTCCAATCCATATAGTGCAAGCAAGCTTACTTACCAATCGTATCAGGTTTTGTAGCTTGGATATGAAGATACCCAGTTTCTTTGATCAAATTTTGTAAATATTCCGAAAAAGGATATAATCTATCTTTATATTGGTCATCAATTACTAAAGGTGGGTAAATTGAACCGATGACGTTAAAAAAAGTAACTTTTGGATTTGTCGATAACATCATATTTGAGTGGAAACCGAGGACCTCCTGCAATGAAAATTAGAAGAAAAAAGAAAATAATAAAAACACTTTATTTTCGTTTTACGTTTATTTGTTACTCCACAACATGTATAAGAACGGTACTAATGATACAGGGGCCATAGTGACGTGGGAGACAAATGTAAAAATTTCAATGTACGTACACGGTAAATATGATATTAAATAAAAAATAAAATAAAATAATTTATTTTGCAGATTTACAGGAAATACTTTCGCATTTATTAATATGTCCCATGTTACCAGGAATACAAAGTTGTGGAGAACTGGCGCCTGAACTAGTTTTCCGAAGAAACTGAAAAATTATTACAGGTCACAAGAATCAAAAGGAGAAAGGTGACAAGTGACAATATTATAAACATTAAATATAAAATTGTAATTTGTTGAGAGGTAGGGCACAGCGGATAATCCGCTCAAATCGGAGCAGCCCGTCTGGGGAAGGACCTCCACCTTACAGAAGATCGTAGCCAAATAGCATTGGTCTCGGCCATGTTGTGTTCCTACGGTGAGTAAGGTCTCCAGAGCTCCACTTGGGGGGGTTGGGAGGGTTGGCAACGCGTGAGTGATACCCCCGGTATTGCTTACGTCTATAGGCTACGGTGACGGCTTACCATCAGGCCGACCGTATGCTTGTTTGCCACCTGTGTGGTATAAAAAAAAATAAAAAAAATATATTGTAATATCGTAAATCATCATTGATACTTAAAATGTCGCCTAAAATTATTATTTTTTGACATTGAGACAGCAATTTGAGACACTATTTCTAAGTCAATTCAAATTTTCGAAATATTACATGAATAAATATTACATGAAAGGATTTACTCAAATTTTTATTTTTCAATAGTATTTATATTGAACTACTAGCTGTTACCCGCGGATCCACCCGCGTGGTCAAGGGTAAATGTCAATCATTTTTCGTTAAAAATTAAAAATTATGAAAAATAATGATATACTTTTTCCCGTGGAAATGAGATATTTTTCCGAGATAAAAAGTAGCCTATGTCACTCTCCAGACCTTAATCTATCCCCATTAAAAAAATCATATCAATCCGTTCATTACTTTCGACGTGAAGGAAGGACAAACAAACAAACAAACACTTTTTCACATTTATAATATTAGTATGGATATGTAATTACAAAATTACCTCAGGGAACAGTGTTGCCATGCTCGAACCAATTAAAGAACCATAGTCTCCACCTTGTATATAATACTTCTTGTATCCAAGTCTTTCCATCAGATTTCTGAACACTATAGCCATGTGAATTGCACTTAATCCTGGCCGAACTGGTGCCTAGAATATCATAAATACAAATAAATAAACAAACAAAATTACAGTTAGAACAAAATTACTAATAATAGTTAATATTTGATTGCATGAAACAAAGTCGATTTGTCGTCGATTTGTCGAAGAGGGCGTACGACTTTTTCACCTCATGTTCGAATTCAAGCGCATTAGAATTTTGTATGATAAAGATAAAGCGCCGCCTAGCGGTCATTTGGCGTGCCAATCCTCTCTCAAAACTAAGCTCCAAATCTCACACGCCTTATCACTCAGACAAAATGTAATAATACAATGAATAAGCATTATTTGGGGTTACTTTTTTTGAGCAGGCGTGGGCCCATGAAGTTTCACCGGTAACCAGCTTAAGTCCCAAATTCAGCAAAACTTAACTTTTTGTTTCGAAGAAAACTTACGTCAGAAAATCCAAAACCAGGCAGACTCGGTATAATGAGTTCCAATGCAAAGTTTCCATCCTTGGTTACAGCAGTCAGATATGGAATTGCCTCGTAGAACTCTCGCACAGATCCTGGCCATCCATGGATAAGCAGAATTGGAACTGTCTCTACATTCTTTGTTACCTTAATAAGAAAAAAGAAATAATTATTACATCCTTTTTTTTAGAGACATCGCAAAAAGGCTGCGACAAACCACTGGTGAGGTGACCCAAAGGCTGGCAGTTACTTCGTTCAACGGATCTCTATCGCCGTTCAGCGAACGCTTCTAGCATTTTGGGCACCCTGCCACAGGACCATGCCTTTTTAATCCTTATTGTTAGATTAGTTTTAATTAATTTTATATTATCTAAGATTATATTATTTCATAGAAGAAATAATTAATATTATATAAAGTGTATCAATAAATATCTGTTGAGCAATGGCTGTGTGGTGCCGCCGTTGAAATAGAATAGCATCACCCCATATCTTTATGTGCCTATTGTAAAACAAGTTTATGGGAGGATGAAAAAGTACTGACTCCTTGTAACTTCATTATGTCAGTACGCGTCATATCAGTTGGGTCTCAAAACAATGGGTATACTGTAACTATACCACCGTCATACTGTAGTGTTGAGTCAGTGAAAGAATTGAACTACTGATTCTACTAGTCTAGATACTGCGTTACCGTTTCTAGCTGTTACAAGGGTGTTCCGCGGTTCTTTCCTGCTCTTTCTCATGGGAACCGATAAAGGTGTTACCGTTGCCGGGTTAACTTAAAAAAGTTAGCTTTAACAAGAGCAAATAAAGTAAAAGTATTTACCTGTGGTGTAACTCTGAGGAAGTGTATGTCCAAACCCTGGATATTAGTCTTGTATTGAGGATACTGATTGAGATAGTCCTCCCTCTCCGCAAAGGGGTATTTCTGCTCCCAGTAACGCAGCCAAGTCTCAAGAGTTTTTGTATTAAATCCATATTCAAATGCTATATTTTCTAATGGTGGAGTGAAGGAGCCATGAGCTATAAGACGATTTCTTAAGTCTTCTACCATCTGTAAATAAAAACATAAGTGACAATTAAAAATAAAGAAGAGGAGCAATATGGCGTCGTGTGTTGCACTCTAAACGAAAACGCAAGCGACCAGTGTTTGGATGGGTTTCGTTATCTCGAGCTTCTCCGTGCTTCTGTAGTCGATGAACGACAGTCGTTAAATCAAGTTGGTGGCCTTTGACGGCTTGAAAACACTGGTCTTCGCCAATCCGCATTGGAGCAGAGTTGCAGAGCGTTGCTATTGGATGATTCAATGACCCATCTCACTCTGTCAATATCGGAAATGTGCGATGGACTTACTCAGTACTTGTTTGGTAAATATAGACTTTGGTATTTGTCATATTTTGTTAATTCCTTCCATCTCTTATGATAATAATAATACATGGTTGACCCTCATTGACTTTTCACGGTGAGGTGTAAATAACAAAATCAATATTGGCAGCTTATAGATAATTATGAAATTCTTATGAGTGACAGAGACTAGGTACAAAATGTTATGTATAATTTTACACAATTTTACACAACGCCACCCTGACCCTAAATTAAGCTATTCTTAACCTGCTTGTGTTATTGATACCAGCAACGGATATAATACCTATTGTAAATGTATACTCATAATACACAGAAAGGGCCCGATTCTACTAAACAAATGCACCAACGGACTCTCAATGGTGACTCAATCGTGTCTCAATAGAATGTCGATAGTGTATCTGTGGAATAGTTTTTGACATTTGTTATGGACTTAAACAATAAGCCTTATTGTCCACAGACGCGTCATTTGACGAATGCATGCAACCTACAAACAAACGCATGACGAGCGGTTGACGCGACGTTGCCGCTTCGTGGACACAGATTTCATTGTTTCTACGCAAGATGCAAGCAAGATGCATGACGAGCGGTTGACGCGACGTTGCCGCTTCGTGGACACAGATTTCATTGTTTCTACGCAAGATGCAAGCATTCGTCTTGCAATCGTCAACTGACAAAAGCGTGCGTATGACGTGCGGTTACGTGGACAATGAGCCTAAGTTAAACATTATGTTATTGTTTATGTCCATAACAAATGTCAAAAACTATTCCACTGATACACTATTGACATTCTATTGAGTCACGATTGAGACACCATTGAGAGTCCATTGGTGCATTTGTTTAGTAGAATCGGGCCCCTGAAAAGACCCAGATTAGAAAATTAATGACCTCAGATGAATGTTTACCTTCATGCGAGTATTGATTCGGCGCCCTCTGGTACCGAAGTTAGGGTCACCGGGTTGTCAATATTATGTCAAATAGTGTGTTAGTTTAGTTAGTTTATCTTAATTAATGGCTTCTGTCGTGTCTTAAGCGACACATAGACAATTTCGCCAATGTCGAGTATTACAAATGAACACTTTTTAGCAAAAAAGTACACTTTATAAAGGCAACGTGGTACGGTGAGGATCCGAGGTCGCCATCTTGACGACCTTCGTTGACAAGGCGGCGATCTCGAATCCAAATAGTGTGTGTATTCAAAATTATTTTTGATTCCTTGTCAATTGGGATTCGAGATCGCCGCCTTGTCAACGAAGGTCGTCAAGATGACCTCGGATCCTCACCGTACCACGTTGCCCTTTTAAAGTGTACTTTTTTTTTTTTAAAGTGTTCGTTTAAAATATTTGAAATTGGCGAAATTGTCTATATGTCGTTATGACACGACAGAAACGCCACTAATAAGAAAGAAAAGAAGAAAAAAGAAGCTTCTCAATTGAATTCACTTCACGATCGAATGCGAGCGCATTACATAGATAAAGCGCCTAAGTGTGCTCGTATAGGTACGTAAGGCGAAAAAACTGTTACTGCGCACTCAGGTAGCTGTGCAACCCTGGGATGAGTTTGCTTACCGTTTGACTAAAATGGATTTTATACGGCTTCACAATTTTATTCTGTAGTTGTTTCAACTCCGCTGGCCCCCACCAGGCATCATAGTCTAATTCTGGAAGGGGAGGGGGAGGTTTGAAGAAGAGGAAGTATATAGGAATTGTAATAATGAGTAAAAGAGTAAGGTATATGTATTTAGACATCTGAAACAATAAATAAAATATTTACGGACAATTCATACTGATTGAGCTAGCCCCAAAGTAAGTTCGAAACTTGTGTTATGGGATACTAACTCAACGATATTATATTTTACAACGAATACATATATAGATAAACATCCAAGACCCGAGGCCAATCAGAAAAAGTTCGTTTTTCATCATGACCCGACCGGGGATCGAACCCGGGACCTCCTGGGTGGCGGTCTGGCGTGGTAACCATTACGCCACGGAGGTCGTCGAAATCGAAATAAATCATGATAAACACAAATACAACTGACAAATTGACTGATTAATATTTATGTATTCAATAAAATAATGTATTGTAATAACACTAGCGAAACTTGCGCAACTTTATTTGCGTGTATTTCGCTTTCCCGTGGGAATTTCGAAAAATCCTTATTTATCGGATGCCTACGTCATATTAAAAACACCCTAAGTTTCAGGTCTCCACGATCAGCGGTTTAGGCTGTGCATTGATCCACCGTTGATCCGTAAGAAACACAAAATGCTATCACATAAATATAATTTACGATGACTTCCATGGCGTAATAGTTACCACGCCAGACCGCCACCCAGGAGGTCCCGGGTTCGAAGCCCGGTCGGGTCATGATGAAAAACGAACTATTTCTGACTGGCCTCGGGTCTTCGATGTTTATCTATATGTATTTGTTATAAAATATAGTATCGTTGAGTTATCGTATTACACAAGTTTCAAACTTACTTTGGGGCTAGCTCACTGTGTGATTTGTCCCTATATATTTATTTAATTGCCCTGGGCCTGAAGGCAAGATCACTACCAGATATTCTATTTCACGAAGAGCATTTTTCTATGAATGTTGTAAGGCGTGTCCATGCACATTGTTTATGTGTGCGTGAGCGATTTTACGAGCGTTTCCGAGGTTACGCACACTACAGTAATGTGTATGTGAACGTTACAACATTCAGAGCCAAATGGTCTTCGTGAATATCTGTACCAACCAACGCACGATTCCATCGGGCTTTCAAAATGGCTGAGATTTTATACTAACCTTTGATACTGCGATGCGTGTTGATTCCACCAAAACTAATAATTAACTGACATTTTAATTATTATTGTTATAATCTATTATGTAAATTACTATTGTTCGATTTCATTGTTATCTATAATGTATAATAATATAAAAAAAAGGTCACTTATCTCGTAAACTCTTGTTAACTATGTACTTGCTTCTACAGATGTTTGGCAGGTAGGTAATCCTTAGATGAAACCAAAATTTTGGTTTCATCTAAGAGGTAATCAGATAATTTGAGATTGCCAATGAGCAAATTCAAATTCAAAATATTTTTATTCAAATAGACCTAATATAAGCTCTTTCGAATCGTCACAATTCTTTCCTACCACCAGTTCAGACGGCAGATTTGTGCTAAGAAGAAACTGGCAAGAAACTTAGCACTTGCTCTTTTAAAATGGTTTTAATAAGATACAAATTACAATGAGAGAAAATATAAAATTAACACAAAATATCTGCAATTTCTGATGACGAAAAAAAATAATTATACAAATAATTAAAGATTAATAACACTATGGTGGAGGACCTTCCTGAGACGGGCCGCTCCAATTTGACCGGATTATCCGCTGTGCCCTACTTCTCTTTTTAAGCTCTTTATGTAATGTAACACAAAATAAACCTCTTTTCTGTCATCTTTCTTTCTTTCTGTGTAGCTGGGATGGGTCGGGTTTCGCAATAGATTTATTATATACTAGCGTTAGATTGGCGATGCAAAAGAGATAGATCATAGCATACACGTTTGTTAGAGCGAGATAGATAGGCGAGACCATTCTTCCTATACACGCAATCGGCCTGCATCGGCCTAATGTCAGTCGTAACTTATTTTTACAAAATTTGTGGTTTTTAAGTGTAGTTTTGGTGTTAATTAGACGTAATTAAATATGGTTACCTGTGCAGTGCCTGGATGTAACTCAAACAAAAAGGAAAATCCACAAAATTTTATATCTTGGTTGCACACATGTACATTCCACGCACACTAGTGTATTTTGTTTTTGGTCTCGCCTTAATCAAACCATTACCGATCTATAGGTACGCTAGTATATAGTAAATCTATGGGTTTCGCAGTCACATTCAATGATACACACAATTTTATTTAAATAGATAATTGTTACAATTCTTGTTTGGAATTTCTTTTACAGTGCCAACGTCTAAAAGCAGTGACCGCTTCCAAAACGTCATCAGCAAAAATCTGAGGGTATTCCATTGGAAAGAAATGTCCACCGACGTCCAAGGCCCTGTAGTGGATTAGATTGGGAAATTTGGTCCAGTAAAAACCTATGGGATATCTGGATATCTCATATTTCGCATTTGTCAACCAAAAGGGCACAGGAGAGGGGATTCTGCAAAAAAAAGAAACAAATTCGTCTCAAATTATTTTTAAACAAACATACAGGATATCACATCAGGTGGCCTACCTGATGTATTCCAACAATGTTTTCTGGGCAGTACATAAGAAATAATAAAACATATCGTTTAGTATAACTTTAATATGATTTCATGGAGGATTCTTCATGTTGATGTATTATTTAAATAATGATTTAGTTTAGTGTCATCTTTATGATTTTTATATCGAGTGAACTTTTAGTTATATTAATAATTATAATTTTGATATTTATTTCCTTATTAAAAAAAATTGTGTTGAAATTACTTAAATCTATAATTATAGTATTCATGATTCTGTATTTGCCATTCACCGCTAGACCGTTTTACTATGTTCTAGGAACCTGGACGCGCTTCGTGCGTCGACGATCTATGTAGTTCGTTATGATATTTTGAAATATTTTGTTGCTCAAAGCAATTTTATCTAAAGACTAGCGACTAACATCGTCCGCGTCCGCGTGAAGTTCCGGACCCGTTCCCGTGGGAACCACATTGAATTTCGGGAAAAGCCTATGGCACTTTTCCGTAAGGAGTTTCGGTTTCGTAACGGTAACGTTTCGGAGCCTATTCAATGCAAACAAACAAACAAACAATCAAATCTTTCCTCTATAAAATATTAGTATAGATTTACGATAATGCAGAAAAAAGTTGAAATTAGGCACAAGAACGTATTAAAAAGACGTTTTCAATCCTTTTTTGAAAAAACTTTTTAGATGCCCTGTACAAATACCCGTATTAAGGATGGTAAGATTAGGAAAAGAGGAAGGGATAAAGAAAACTTATAATAAAGAAATTGAGATGGTGAGAAGGTGAAAAAGTGAAGTGAAGGTAAAAAAGAATATAAAAACCATAAAGAAAAAGGAAACATAATTATTTACAAAAAGGTTTTTAAAAAGAGTTCGGTTTGCCACAACCCGTTTCCGTAGTTTACGAGATATCACTTACTTATTTCCTTTTTGAAATACGTTGTTTTAGAAACATAATATTTAAAATGATTAATATCACTTACTCATCAATCTTCATATTATATGCCCTGGAACCTTCAACCAGGCTTTCGAGGTAAATTCTCATGCTCGTTGTAATACTCCCAGTTATCCAATAAAGCATGAAATTGTCTAAAAGTATGTCACGAGAAATGAAATTCTCGATTTTGCTTCCAGCATTTTCTTTTCTGTCCAGAACATGGGCCCAGTAAAATTTCTCCAGAAGATATGCAAGGAAACCAACAGGTGAATCGTTCAGTCCCACACCTAAAAATGATTGTATGAGTTATGCCCGGTTTCATCCAACAGATTGTTTTTTGTGTTATCATCCCCTGAGACAATCAAAGTGCACTCAAGTCTAAGTGATTGAATCGAGTATTGATCGATTACTGCGTTGACTTGACCCTACCGTCAGGCGGTCTACAGCTTGATCGCACTTGACTGTAGCGTGCACACTTGACGGACCTGCAATGGGCGTTAAGTCAAGTCAAGAAAATTGACAATCACGTCAGACTTGTGTTATGCACTTGATCGTCCCCGGGACCCATTACAAATTGCAACGTAGATTGTGTTCGATTGAGTCAGCATGGCGCACTAAAAGTCTGTTGCAAAATTTTCACACGCACACGACACACTGCTAAGGCGTGTACGCACGACCGAACACGAACATGGTGAACATCGAACACGAACACTTTGTTCGCACGTGCGTACCACTAACGAACATCAAACAATTTGTTCGTCAAAAGTGTTCGTGTCGATCCAATTTGGTTGTTCTGTGTGGACGATGTTCTCAGCACGACCTACCAAGAACATTGTTAACACGAACATCGAACCAAAAGAGTAAAGGCTCGGTAGCCTCTTTTGTTCGACACTATGTTCTTGTTCGGTCGTGAGTGGTTGCGCGCGAACGCAAGTAGAACTATGTTTGTAGGTGTTCATGTTCGCTTTGCTAATTTACGTCCACACGTGCAAACCACATGTTCCGTGTTCGTGTTCGATGTTCACCATTTTCGTGTTCGGTGGTGCGTACACGCCTATATACGTGGCAGACTAAACGTGTATCGTTTGCGTTAGCGCGTGTTAAAACGCTCTATTATTTTTTTCTTATACATATACCATGGTTATTATGGTTTATACCATGAAGAAATTACTAAGAGGATCTGCTACAATGAGCCGTTTGTATGAACGACCTTGTCGCTGACAGAACGGGGTGCGGGAATGTTTAACCTGTCAAATACCCTCCCGCACCTGTGCCGCACCCATGCACAGCCCGACAATGCATGATGTTAGTGCCTAATTGAACGTGCTGGACTACATTGCCTAGGGCAACTCCTCTTAGTATTTCTTCATGGTTTACATTTAGCCGCTGCCGGGAATATTGCCGGCAGGAGAGTGAGAGGGTTGAATGTAAAGGAGCGCCAGGCAGCGAGAGTAATAGAGGCAGTATCGTATTTACACTCTCGCGCTGCCCACTTTCCTCCTGACTTCCCTGCCCTCTTAATAAATAAATAATAATAAATAAATTTAAAGGGACAAATTACACAGATCGAGCTAGCCCTAAAGTAAGTTCGAGACTTGTGTTATGGGATACTAACTCAACGATACTACAACGATCTTATAACAATAGATTAGATAAACATCCAAGATCCAGGCCAATCAGAAGAAGTTTGTTATTCACCATGACCTGAACCCGGCACCTCCTGGGTGGCGGTTTGGCGTGGTAACCATTAAGCCACGGAGGTCGTCAGGTTGGGCTGAGCGTAAACCGGCCATTACCAAGAGTATCAGGATTTGTCGTTTGATAGGCCAAGTAAGCCTGTTGTTTCATGTTGTCTTCATTTCTTCGGCCCCTGGTCATATTTCCAAAGTAAATAGAGTTTGGTGCTCCTGGGTGTGATAGCTTGTAGTTGTACGGTACTACTGCATATGTTGACAACAGAAATGCGCTGGTCGCATGGAATCCCAATACCTCCTGAAATATAAACGCCAAAGTTATTTTAGAGGTAGGGCACAGCGGATAATCCGCTCAAATCGGAGTAGCCCATCTGGGGAGGGACCTCCACTTTACAGTAGACCCCCCCCCCCCCCCGGTACCATCTGGCGGGCCGTATGCTTGTTTGCTAACGTTTTAAGAAAAAAAAACAATATACATAATTCAAAGCGTTTACTTAAGGTGCGCTTATACGGGCAACAAAAATTGCTCAATTATGAGCAATGAGTCTTTACAATCACTTTCTCTCGTCAAAGAGTAAATACGGTAATAAATTATTTGTGCAATTAATCTACTCTATAAACTACTACCATTTAAGAAACGAAAGCAAAATGATCACTGGTAAAAGAAATGGCGAAAGAAAACCAGTTATGTTAGGACATACATAGAAATACCATCTCACATAATAGATGGTCGCCCCGAGCGGGAATCGAAACACGTCCTCTGATGCCGAAAGCAGGATCATTAAGTACCGTCACTCCACCGGCCTGACAAATTTAAATTGTGGGAAACACAATGATAAGAAGAAGGGCAGATGATACCATAACTTACGTCAGGGAAAAGAGTGGCTATAGCACTGCATGCCATAGATCCGAAGTCACCTCCTGATAAATAGTACTTTTTGTAACCAAGTCTTTGCATCAGGTTCCGAAGTATGACTCCAACATCTACCGCACTAAGTCCAGGTCGCTTTGATCCCTGCAGTATGAATATCACAGTAATAAGACAAAGCTAAATTTATATCGAAGTATACATATAAATAAATCTACGCTTAAAATTACCATAATTTCGAAACAAAAGCAAAATGGCCACTGGTAAAAGAAATGGCGAAATCACAGGGCGAAATAAACCCAGTTACAGTGCTACAAGGTTATTTATGAACGTGGCCGAAATTGGAACTACAACTCCCGTTCAATATTGTATGTCACTTTTCGACAGTTCACCTTTGACAAAATGTATGAAAATATCATAAAGTAAATATACCTTACGGAAATAAACTTTATGGAAAATAAGCCACAGTAACGCCCTCGCACAACTGTCACTCACGTTCTATATATCCTTGTACATCTGTAAGGCAAGTTAAGGCCTTTTTTGTCATTTAACATATATTTTTTAAAGATAGGTACATACAACATTTTATACGAATACGCGAAGTGTCATCAATCAAAATAGCGTTGAGCGAGTAAAAAAAAATGCAAAGTCACAAGTTGACAGGAGACCGAGTCAAAATAAAATAAAATGAATATACAGCAATTTCAAAGTCAAGTCAAGAATTATACAGAAACGGCGTACGGTGAAGGGTAAGAATCGTTTTCATACAAAATGTATGAAAGGATTATATACAGGGTTACTTTTGGACCCCCGCCAAAAATAGACATGATTTAAGGAAAGTAATAAAAAAATATCTGGTGAAAAAAAAAAAATTTTTAAAATCCACATTTTACAGTCACTTTTTTAAATCTTACATTTCTAGGAACGTTCGGTCACCCTCGCGCCGCGCCAGTCAACGACGCGCGTACTAGCAGCATAGTACTACGCATGCGCGTGCTATGCTGCGAGCGAGACGGCCGCACGCACGGTAAACAAAAGAGTGACCATAAATTCTAATTTGTGTTTGTAAAATAAAAAATTAAATAAGTCAATAAATTAATTTTTATTTTATAAATTCATTTTACTGCTGCTATAGAATCACCGAAAAAGATTTGGCGGGGGATCCAAAAGTAATACCCTGTAATACCTTACCTCAGAAAGTGTAAATCCTGGTAAACTCGCTACAACAACTTCAAGTACAAAATTTCTATTTGGATCATATCTGGAGAGATGAGGTATGGCTTCATAGAATTCCAGAATAGAGCTCGGCCATCCGTTTTGGACAAGAATTGGAACCACTTCCACGTTCGACGGTGCCTACGAAATGAAAATCGTTTTATATCACAGACAATTTGATCTCTTTACTTTTCCATACAAAGAGATTCCCACCAGTCCCCCCCCCCACAAGTAGGCCTTTACCCTACTTGACTTGGTAGATTGATTCTGGTTTGAGGAGCCGGACAGCATCGTATTTTTGTAGTCCTTTCAATCCTTCATCTAATACGTTTCTCATTAAAATCTTTTTAAGATCCAAAACAGCAGTTGTATTTACTTGGGCTCTGTGAGTCAATAGACGTCTACTTATTGTCAATTTGTGATCTAGCTTTATATGAGACTAGCTTTTTCGTCCGCGTGAAGTTTCGGACCCGTTCCCGTGGGAACCACATTGAATTTCGGGAAAAGCTATAGCCTATGTCACTCCCTGATAATGTAGCTTTCTACTGGTGAAAGAATTTTTGAAATCGGTCCATTAGTTTCGGAGCCTATTCAATTCAAACAATCAAATCTTTTCTCTTTATAATATTAGTATAGTTTAGACAAAGCAGACGCATTTTGCGCATTTTTGGGATAGCTCTGATTCACTGTACCATCGAAATGTACCTATATTCGGCAAATAAAGTTTGTTTTAATTTTGATTTGAAGGTTGAATTGTCAGAGTGCTTAGTACGAATTTTTTGGTCACATTCGAACGTGTTAAACTAAGCACAACTTAGTTGTGCGAACAGGTTTTTTTTTTGCGAATTGTTCCTGTTGGACCAACTAGTTGTGCGTAATAGTTGGTCCAACAGGAAATGGTGGGTTTACAAGCCGACTGAATTGAAAAAAAAGTTTCATAACTGTCAATTTACCAGACGCATGTTAAATATCCAAATTAGCCGGGTTACTTCACTTCAAAATGTGAGCAAGTTAATTTTGATATGTAACACGCATCTTATAAATGCGCAACATGACAATTCTTGTCTACTTAGCCGGTTTATTTACGTTGACATGATCGTATGTGACCAAAAAGATCGTCGAAAAGTCAGATCAGCAACTTAATTAAAAAATATTTTGTGTACGTATTAGCTACCTTTGGATGTATCCGGATAAAATGAACCTTCAAGCCCTGGATAGTAGTTTGGTAATGCGTAAACTGGTTGATAAATTGTTCCCTTTGTTTGAAATTGTAATTATTTTGCCAATAATTAGCCCAATCCTGAACCACTACAGAATTAATTCCGTAATCAAACCAGGAATTTTCGTAGGAGGGTGTCACAGGGCGTCGATTGGTTAAACGGTATAGAAGATCATCTATCATCTGAACAAAAAGTGAAATCGTTTATTCAGAGGAAATACACATAAAAAATAGTGAACAGAACTTAAGGCTGACACACACCAAAAAGTGTCGCAGTCGTTCTGCTCTGCGACTGCGTAATGATTTGTAATATTTGAATTTGTACGCGTAGGTTCACAGCGACGACAGTGTCGCAGTCGCATTGCAATGCGCTTGCGTGCGACAGATACAAAGCGAAAACGGGCGCGGTACCAGCGGAGCGGCCACGCCGCACACACACTCCGGCATAATGACGTTGTATTCCTCAGGATTTTGTAACTGCGGACACACTTCGGTGACGGTGACATATGCCTCTGCGTGCAGCTGCGACATCGACTGCGGCACCGTGGTGTCACCATGTTTTGCTTCGTGCCACAGCGTGTCGCGTTGCAACGCGTCGTGCTGCAGACGCATCCGGTGTGTGTCAGTCTTTATGCCAGTGGGTTCTCAATCATTGTTCTATTTTAAGGTTCTAACCCATACTTACTGTATCCTTAAATTCCACTTGAAATTCTCTGATGCTGGTGTCCTGGTCGTTATCTCCCCACACAGCATTATAGTCAAGGCCAGTCAAGTTGTAACGAGGGACCGCGAGAACTTCTGGTACTGGCAGCAAGAACATCAGGAACAGGACAGCTGGATGCCAGCTTTCAATTCGGAATCCTTTCATCTGAATCAATTAAGATTTTAAAATTTTTGGCTGAGTAGCCAATCGGATGGAAACCAGCGCAACTTCGTTTGCGTGTACCTCGCTTTCCCGTGGGAATTTTGAAAAATCCTTTCTTATCGGATGTCTATGTCATATAAAGAACCCACCCTCTAAGTTCAGGTATCTACGATCAGCGGATTAGGCGGCTGAGCGTTGATCCATCATTCAGGATAAAGCATTTTATATATTTAGATAAGAATCATACATTTAAATAATTCACTTCCTGAGTAAAACTATTTACAAAATTACAACATTATAATGAGCAAGGTAAGGAACACACGATTACCGCTACAACCAACAATTTAATTCATAAAAATAATCTGAATATTAAGAAAACAAAAACAAATCTCATGTCAATCTCAAGCGATGTCTCACTCTTACAAAATAGGAATTCAGGGAGATAGTGCGTAAGTTTGAGATGAGATTGAAACTGTTTCTGTTAGGAGAATAGACCAGCGTAGCAGAGTACGCTCTAACATTTTTCGAAGGTTGCGTTCAGTGCACATTCCATCTAGGAAATTTGGATATCTAATGAAAAAAACCGACTCACCTAATTGTGGGGACTATGGAGTTATTGAAGATGTCCAACATGTTCTTATCGAATGTGTCAGATATCATACTTAATGTTTATTGCTATCGCGCTGTGTTTTTATCACCGACCCAAAAAGAGGGGTGTTATAAGTTTGACGTGTGTATCGAAATGAAATGAAATGAAATGAAATGAAATCGTTTATTTCAGAAATTAGACCTTCACAGGCACTTTTTCTTGTCATTTACAACTTGTTTAAATAAAAAAATAAACTACGTTATAAACTACCACCATTTCGGACACAAGCAAAATGGCAACCGGTAAAAAGAAATGGCGAAAGAAAACCGGTTGCGGCCTTTTTTTTTTAATTATCTTTATACTTTGGTGCTAGATGGTAACCAGGGTCTGATGATGGAGCTGGGTGGTTGCCATAGGAACTCAGTAATTAAACGACATAACCCCATCGAGTTTGAATAAATGTAAAAGGGACTTGGTTATGAGAGAATTGAACATTGAATGATGCGGGTCTAACTCAGACGATTCTGGCGAAGCCAAGCTCTGCTCACACCGAAATGTTCTTAGAACTTTTCATTCCCTCATAAGTGAGATCCTTCATTAGGGTATGATGGGGTTGGCGTATCAGCAAGATAAAAAAAATTGATAAAAAAAATGACCTTCGATTGAGTTGAGACCCATATTCCTGCAGTAGGATGATTATAAGTTGGTATTACCTTCTGAGTTGTGGAGGCCTGAAGGTTCTTGAACCTCTATCAGCTTAGATTCCCTCAACCCTATTGGATAAGTAACGTAATAATAAAGAGACCTATGTTCAACCGATTTTCCTCCTTTAGTGGTGACAGACACGAATACACAAAATTTAAATTTAAATGTGGCTTATCTAGTTTTAATTAAAGATGTTTCTATTTTCTAGCTATTATCTACTTTAAATTATGGAAATAGGTCATTCTGTTAACATGTTCACTGACAGTACGTCATTGGGCGGGAAATCGGCATATAGCAAACAGAATAAAGAATCGCGGCGGCGCGTCGAGGCGCAGGCGTGCCCCTACACACTGCCGGAGTCGCGGCGCGGTCGCAGCGGCCACGGCGCCGGCGCCGCCGGCGGCGTCGGGGCAGTGTCGAGGTGGAGGCGCGGAGCATGAGCGGAGACGCGCCTGTGTCGCGAGTCTGCCGCCATTTTGATATTCAGTTTTGCGCGTAAGCGAAAAAAAGAGAAAGCATAAACGCCCGTGAGTCCCGTGACTCGACCCTGCGACTCCTCCAAAAGCGGTGCCGTCTTTAAACGGACGCAATATGATGGTCGCAAAATGACGGCCGTAGGTAGGCACGTAGAATGTTCGAGAGTTCGACGGCCATCTTTTTACGGTGAACAGACCAACGTACGTGTCAACGATTGCAAATGGACGACCTTGATTTAGCGTTACTTGTACATTTGGAAGATGAGCATCAGAACACTAAATACAATAAAATATTTAAATATGGCACGCAATGATTATATTATGCTTGAAAATGGCTTCACCGCTACGAAAAAAACGTTCACAGACTATTCCACAGCGACAAGATGCTTTCTGCTGACATTACATAGACAACGTTCTAGTGACGTCATTCACCGCTGCATTATGGCCGCTAAATGACGTCACCGATTTTGGAGGAAACCAAAGCTTTAGCAGTGTGCAGTACTTTTTTTACGAATGTTCGCACTACATCAATTGCCGATACTTTTCAATACTAGTATTATGATGAGCAGAATCTGCTATAATATTAAAAGCAACCTCTTACTCTCTCTCTCTTACTATTACTGTCGTATTCCAATAGGCAATAATAAATCAAGAAGAATTATTGTTAAAAATATTTTTCTGATTTTGCTGCAAATACACTCACACTGTCCAAAATTCCCAGAAGTAATAAATGACATAGTCTTGCAACTTGCAACAACAAGAATAATTTAATATTAATGTTAATTTTATATTTGTTCATATACACCGTCGTCTCAGTTTTATTTTTCATATCTATTAGATTAGAGAAACCGGGAAAATTCTTTTGCGTATACTATATATCGCTTAGAGAATCGGATCAGCCCGTCTGGGGAAGGAGATCGACCAAATAGCATTGGTCTCGGCCATGTTGTGTTCCTACGGTGTGTATGGTGTCCAGAGCTCCACTTGGGGGGTTGGGAGGGTTGGCAACGCGTTAGTGATACTCCCGGTATTGCAAGCGTCTTTAGGCTACGGTGATGCTTACCATCAGTCGGAACGTATGCTTGTTTGCCACCTTAGTAGTATAAAAAAAGGGAATTTTGGAATATCCATTCTTAACGAATGTCTACGTCATACAAAGAACGAGAACACAACCTAGTTTCAAGTCTTTACGATAAACGGTTTAGGCCGTGCGTTGATACGTCAGTCAGTCATTCAGTTCAAAGCAATTTATATTTAGTGCTTGAAAAGAATTTTCGAGAAATATGTTACCAATATTGCCTTACGACTCTGAGACGTGGTCCATTACTATGGGCCTCATGAGAAGGTTCAAAATTAAATTAAAAACCTGAAAGGAGAGTGTGTTCTTTGTGACATGTAGGGTCTAAAAAGATTTTTTTTTACAAATTTCCATGGGAAAACGGGATCTATGAAAACGAGGTTACGCGGGTTTCGCTAGTATTCAATACTAGCTGTTGTTCGCGGCTTCGTCCGCGTGTATTTGAATCTATGCCCAAACATCTATTGGTAAAAGATTTTTCAAAATTGGTTCAGTAGACCCAGAGATTACCCCTTACAACTCACAAACCTTACCTCTTTATTTTTAGTAATAGCGCCCCGCCCTAGTTCGCACGGGTTTTAAGTAAGAATCCCAATTTTTTTATATAAATACTAGCTTCTGTCCGCGGCTTCGCCCGCGTGGCCTACTAACCAAGCATATTTTTCTTCAGAAACAAATTCCGGTCCGGTTCGATCCGATCCGGCACGGTCCGGTACGGTACGGTTCCATCAGGTCCGATCAGGTCCGATCCGCTCCGGTCCGGTGCGGTTCAGTCCGGTCGGTCCGGTCCGGTTGGTCCGGTCCTTATAAGGAACCTACATATGCCAAATTTGGAATATCTAGACCCAGCGGTTTGGGCTGTGCGTTGATATACCCTCGCAACTACGTTTGCGTAAATTTCGCTTTCGTAAATACGGAACCCTACATTGTGCGTGGCCCGACTCGTACTTTCCCGGTTTTTTAGAAAGTACGATTGATTTGAAATCTGATAACGGAAGAATGGACTAATATATTTTTGTCACTGCAAAATATAAAGCCATATTAATACAAATTGTACAAAATATTATTTGTACAGATGTACATATGTATTGTATTTTGTGGTGCGGCATATTTGTTATTATATTTTCTGTTTTTACCTTTTTTTTTTTTTTTTTTTATTGGGACACGGCATGTGACGCCAGCTCCTGCCAGATGGGCCGCAGGTCACTGGGGTCCAGGAATAGGAGCGACGAGACATCCTTTATGGTGTCTCGTCGCTTCTACTATGCCGGCCTGAAAGGTGCCTCTTCACGCTCCGCTTGAAGGACCCCATGTCGTACACGTGAGGTGCAGGGAACACATCGTCGGGCAGCTTGTTCCACCGTTCAATGGTTCGACACAAGAATGATTGACCGAATCTTTTTGTGCGGGGTGGGGGGTTTAGATAGTCCACTGTATGTGAATGTGCACGCTGCTTAGGACGGTAGTTCCTGTGCTTGAACGGGGAAGGCGGAATAAGGTATACCTTGAAAATATGAAAAAAAATATATAATTTTTTTTTTTGTAATGCATATCTATATTTATAAAATGCTTTGTCCTGACTGACTGACTGACTGACTGAGAATCAACGCACAGCCTAAACCGCTCATCGTAAAAATCTGAAACTTGGAGGGTGGATTGTTTGTATGACGTAGGCGTCCGATAAGAAAGGATTTTTCGAAATTCGAACTCTAAGGGGGTAAAAAAGGGGGGTAAAGTTACTATGGGACAACTTGATTCCTTGGTCCAATCTACTTCAAATTTTGCATAAAAATTGTTTAAGAGAATTGATGGAAGATGTGATTCTTATTTTATTGAAATTCTTGAAAAAAATGTATTTTGTGGGTAATTTTCTTCGAGTTGATATCAATACTCATACTCCTTAGTGCTTTTGATTTCAATTACATTTCATTTTGACACATCCGTGAAGTGAAGTGTCATCTGTCATGTAATTATAAATTGTGAATATTCAAACAAAATGATTTCATAATGTCGTCGTAGGTCATCGTACTATTTATTCTGTTTGTGATCTCGGAAAAACAGCTAAAATTCTAACTATGTATAAAGCGGACTGAATCATATTCATCGATAATAAACAGTAAGTAATTAAATATTAAATTTTATAATATTTGACAGGGGTCAAGTTAAATTGGTCAATGGTTAAATGGCATATTGATATTGTCTCTTTCTTACTTATAGGAAATATCATTACGTCGACTCGCTCTATTATTTCGTAGTGTTGTTGTAGGGATGGTTGTAGGCTGAGGTTGTAGGTATTGAAACACCCATATATTATTACATTTTTTTTACGGAAGTGGTTGGAAAACCAGCTCAGGAATATGGATCATTTGATATTAGGTGATTATCGTCGACTATGGAGCACATAGATTCTAGGGTCCCTGACCTGGTGCCGACCTATAATAGGAAAAGACAGGATATATAGCGAGAAATAGTATAAGGAAGGAGATAGATATTTTTTTTATACCACAAAGGTGGCAAACAAGAATTTCGGATATTTCACTCTCCGAACGAAACGCATTGCTGCTTCACGTCAATATTCTGTAAAAGGGTGGTACTTCACCGGTCGGGATAGCCTATTTCATAAACGCCCACTCCAAAGATTGTATTGAGAAGTATTTAAATAGAAAAATAATCATGTATACATATGAAAATGTTTGTTCTTGACCGTAGAGACCTGAAATTTGGGTGTGTGATGTAGGCAACCGATAAGAAAGGATTTTTTTAAATTCCCACGGGAAAGCGGGATAAACGCAAACGAAGTTGCGCGGGTTTCTCTAGTAGGTTTATAAATACACTAGATTAACATAGTGAAGGAGACTCGTTTAAATGAAATATTATTTTGAATATTATTTTGAAAATTTGGACACTGGAAAGAAAGGGACATTTGATATTTTTACATTGGTTTGGTACATACGTTTATGTACGAGGAGCTCGATGGCGTCGCTGTGTGTCGCGCTCTAATATGAACACGCAGGTTAAGCGACGTCGAACCTAGTCAGCGTTTGGATGGGTTTCGTTATCTCGAGCTTCTCCGTGCTTCGGAGGGCACGTTAAGCCGTCGGTCCCGGCTGTTATCGGTAGATGACTGTCGTTAAGCCAAGTCGGTAGCCTTCGGGCGGCTTGAAAACACCGGCCTCTGCCAATCCGCATTGGAGCAGCGTGGCAGAGTACGCTCTAATCACCTTCGATTGAAGGGAGACCCGTATCCCAGCAGTGGGATGATTATGGGTTGATAATGATGATACGTTTATGCCCGTTTTCACCAACAACTCTTAAAAAACAATTAATCAGCTTTGTCTATGTCCAAACTCCAAATCCTTGTTTTTGGTACCTGTATCGCACTATCCCACTTCCCACTATATTATTAATATTATAAAGGCGAAAGTTTGTTTGAATGTTTGTAACTTCTTCACGCACAAATGGCTGGGCCAATTATTATGATAACCTGTGTAGTGTAAGTAATCCGCAGTATGGCATCTATGTCTAACAGTAATCTTGTATACGTGACTTATTACGTATTTAATTATATTGTAAGGTGCATTGCATGTTGTACCACAGAATAGATAATAGTTGGTTGTACCTAGGCATGCTACCTTTTTGAGGGACGAATAAAGTACTTATATTATTTTGGCAGTACAAAAATAAACACTGCAATTTATTTGTGTTTAAAAACATAATTATCATTACTTTTTGCACTTTTTATCTTGTTTTTGTGGCTTTGGATACCAGTTTATTTAGTCTCATGGCCAACAGACGTAACTGTAATCAGTCAGAGTTTTATTAAAAATATAGTATTTTAGCGTACTTTATTGTTGTCGTAAATTATAAAGTACACCTCCACAAAATAAAGCACATTACTCTGTTTTAAGGGGCTACGTCGTAAAATAATTGCGGCCGACTGAGCCCGCCCCGCCGCCCGTAAGCGCCAACACAGATTTAGGCTTATTTTAAATTCATTAATTGAGTTTTTTAGTATTTGTCTTTACAATATCTAGAAAACTACTAATGTCTTTCTTTAAATGAAGTTTAAAATTTCTATTATTTACCGTTTAGAAGTTACAAGAGTTTTGAAAAAAAAAAAAAACAGAGGTTACTTCGGATTTTTTTTCTATCGAGGAAATGTGTCACAATCGTGTTTTTGCTCTTTCCAAAATTTCAATAATATGATGAATTAATACATATCCAAAAATCGAAGTCTAAATTTTAGTAGTTTACAAGATATTTGGTTTTTAAGGACCCTTCTTTTTTTCACATAGCCCCTTAAGCTGGGTACTGACCAACGTTACAAGGTGTAATGTAACATGTTACACAGCGAACATTCATGCAGTCAGTACGCTGTTTTCCCCGTAACACAACGTACCTGCATGAATGCTCGCTTCTTTATAATATTAGACACGTCTTCTATTGGGAGAACCGCACCACACACTCTCATCGTTGTGTCTCTTAATACTGGAAGAACTCAGATTGACAATTGGCAAAGAACATTATGTATTTCTTTACATAGTATATGAAGTCGGTTGCCGCTGTATGCTTATATCTTTTAAACTACGCAATTAATTTTGATGCGGTTTAATAGCTACTGTGATTCAATAGGAAGGTTTATTTGTACACATTCCGAAATTCCCATGGGAACACGCAGACGAAGCTGCACGGATTTCACTGACTTCGCTAGTATTATTATACCAAACCTACAAATAAAAATATAACTTACGTTAGTAAAATGTATTGTGCACACACTATTTAAAAGTCTAGATGGAGAATATATAATTCAAAACACAAGGAATTGAACAAAAAAATAATCGCCAAAGGATAAATTAATAATTAGTAATGTGAAGAATTAGAATCTACGAGAACGACGCTACGCGACTACAAAAAAGTAGTTAATTCAAATGTGCATTATCAAAGAGAAAATCACTGACTGATTCATCACGAAATCTCCGAAACTACAAGTGCCAGGAGTCTCAAATTTTGCATGGGGGTTCCTTTTGGGGCGTAGGTGCTCACTAAGACTGCGAAATTCAACTCCTAAGGGGGTGAAACGGGGGTGAAAAGTTAGTATGAAACTTGGCCGTTTTTGAAGTTATTCGAATGAAATTCAGCATTTTTCTCAAAAATCATCCCTTATGGGGTTAAACGGGGGCGCAAAGACTCTTTTACAATATTTATGGCAAGACTAGGTATTTATTTAATTGCCCTGGGCCTGAAGGTAAGATCACTACCAGATATTCTATTTCACGAAGAGCATTTTTCTATGGAAATTTAATAATATTTTTAAGTGTAGTTTTGGTGTTAATTAGACGTAATTAAATATGGTTACCTGTGCAGTGCCTGAATGTAACTCAAACAAAAAGGAAAATCCACAAAATTATATATCTTGGTTGCACACATGTATATTCCACTCACACTAGTGTATTTTGTTTTTGGTCTCGCCTTAATCAAACCATTACCGATCTTTATGTATGCTAGTATATACTATGGGTTTCGCAATCACATTCAATAATACACACAATTTTATTTAAATAGATCATTGTTACAATTCTTGTTTGGAATTTCTTTTACAGTGCCAACGTCTAAAAGCAGTGACCGCTTCCAAAACGTCATCAGCAAAAATCTGAGGGTATTCCATTGGGAAGAAATGTCCACCGAGGTCCAAGGCCCTGTAGTGGATTAGATTGGGAAATTTGGTCCAGTAAAAACCTATGGGATATCTGGATATCTCATATTTCGCATTTGTCAACCAAAAGGGCACAGGAGAGGGGATTCTGCAAAAAAAAAAGTAACAGATTCGTCTCAAATTATTTTTATACAAACATACAGGATATCACATCAGGTGGCCTACCTGATGTGTACCTTATTCAGAGAGTAGACCTTCTCATGTTATAATGTTACACATAGTCACAATTCGTATCAATGTTAATACGAATAGCTTATAATTATATATGTCGTCTCGTATGCAGATCGGTCAATCCGGCCGATCGAGATCTGCCGGTATATCCAATCTGTCAAATTTTCATATGGGAACTTTTGGTTAGGTAAGGTTAGATGATTATTTATCAACAGCCGAGCGAGCGAAGCGAGCGAGGCTCCACATAGTATTCGAAAAGGACTGCTAAAAAGTGAGCTAAAAAGTGATGTGTACAAACAAACAGACAAACAAACAGACAGTACTTATACAGACATACCAGGGTTTACTGTTTCTATCAGACTTCTAAAAAACCGCTGTATAAAATGCACTAAAAAGTATTAAATTAACAATTTTTATTAAAAAAAAACAAACCGACTTCAAAAATGAATTTAAATAATTTATAATTTCATTTGCTAGGTACCTACTGTTCTAATTGAAGTCGGTGCCACGCGGACGTGATCACCCGTACTCGTCGTCCAACCAAACCAAATATTACCTAGGCCACATGCATGAATGGAAGGCTGTGTACAAAGTCGGTTTGTTTTTTTTTTAAATTGTTTATTAGTTATACTTATTTATAATTATAATTTTGATATTTATTTCCTTATTAAAAAAAATTGTGTTGAAATTACATAAATCTATAATTATAGTATTCATTATTCTGTATTTGCCATTCACTAGCTAGACCGTTTTACTATGTTCTAGGAACCTGGACGCGCTTCGTGCGTCGACGATCTATGTAGTTGGTTATGATATTTTGAAATATTTTGTTGCTCAAAGCCATTTTATCTAAAGACTAGCTTTTTTGCCCGCGACTTCGTCCGCGTCCGCGTGAAGTTCCGGACCCGTTCCCGTGGGAACCACATTGAATTTCGGTAAAAGCATATTATTATATCACTCCCTGATAATGTAGCTTTCTACTGGTGAAAGAATTTTTGAAATCGGTCCAGTAGTTTCGGAGCCTATTCAATGCAAACAAACAAACAAACAATCAAATCTTTCCTCTTTATAATATGAGGATAGATTTACGATAATGCAAAAAAAAATTGAAATTAGGCACAAGAACGTCTTAAAAAGACGTTTTCAATCCTTTTTTGAAACACCTCAAATTAAAATTAAAAACATGCCACTTTCCATTCCCATCAAATCTTTTTGAAGCCCTGTACAAATACCCGTTTCCGTAGTTTACGAGATATCACTAACATACTTCCTTTTTGAAATACGTTGTTTTAGAAACATAATACATACAATGATTAATATAACTTACTCATCAATCTTCATATTAAATGCCCTGGAACCTTCAATCAGGCTTTCGACGAAAATTCTCATGCTCGTTGTAATACTCCCAGTTATCCAATAAAGCATGATATTGTCTAAAAGTATGTCACGAGAAATGAAATTCTCGATTTTGCTTCCAGCATTTTCTTTTCTGTCCAGAACATGGGCCCAGTAAAATTTCTCCAGAAGATATGCAAGGAGACCAACAGGTGAATCGTTCAGTCCTACACCTAAAAATGATTGTATGAGTTATGCCCAGATTCATCCAACAGTATTTTTTTGTGTTATCATCCCCTGAGACAATCAAAGTGCACTCAAGTCTACGTGATTGAAGCGAGTATTGATCGATTACTGCGTTGACTTGACGCTACCGTCAGGCGGTCTACAGCTTGATCGCACTTGAAACAAATTTTGTTTGAACGACAGATTGGTAGGCGACTGTAGCGTGCACACTTGACGGACCTGCAAAGGGCGTTAAGTCAAGTCAAGAAAATTGACAATCACGTCAGACTTGTGTTATGCACTTGATCGTCCCCGGGACCCATTATAAATTACAACGTAGATGTGTTCGATTGAGTCGGCATGGCGCGCTAAAAGTCTGTTGCAATTTTTTCACACGCACACGACACACAGTTATACGTGGCAGACTAAACATGAATCGTATGCGTTAGCGCGTGTTAAAACGCTAAATTATGTGCGGGAAGGTGTTTAACCTGTCTAAACACAATCCCGCATCTGTGCCGCACCCCTGCACAGCCCGACAATACATGACGTTAGTGCCTAATTGAACGTGCTGGACTACATTGCTTAGGGCAACTCCTCTGGTTTACACTCAGCCGCTGCCGGGAATATTGCCGGCAGGAGAGTGAGAGGGTTGAATGTAAAGGAGCGCCAGGCAGCGAGAGTAATAGAGGCAGTATCGTATTTACACTCTCGCGCTGCCCACTTTCCTCCTGACTTCCCTGCCCTCTTAATAAATAAATAATAATAAATAAATTTAAAGGAACAAATTACACAGATCGAGCTAGCCCTAAGGTAAGTTCGAGACTTGTGTTATGGGATACTAACTCAACGATACTATATCTAATAACAATAGATTAGATAAACATCCAAGATTCAGGCCAATCAGAAGAAGTTTGTTATTCACCATGACCGTGGTGACCGAAGTGCTCTGGAGCCTAAGCCGGCGACAGTCCCAGAGGCGCCAGTTCATGCTGTATATGATACTGACGAGGAAGAACTGGCAAGAGAAACAGAATGGATAAGAACAAAATCCCGTAAAAAAAGGAGAATGAACTCATCACCCTCTGCCTCGCCGCCAGAAAAGGAAAACACAAACCCGGAAAAGGTAAAGAAAGTTCCCCCGCCGCCTCCCATCATAGTGGATGGCATAAAAAATTATCAAGATTTCTATGACTTTTTGTCAAGAGATCAATCAGCTGGCACATTCACTATAAAGATGCTGAACGGTGACAGCGTCAAAATAAACGCCTGTAATGAGGAGTCGTACAGAGCTGTGGTACATATACTAACCACCAACAATTGCCTTTGGCATTCGTACGAAAATAAGCAGGAAAGACCAATTAGGGTAATGGTAAAAAAATTACCCTTTATATGCAAGCCAGAGAGAATTGTAGAAGATCTTAAGTCTAAGGGCTTACAAATTGAAAATGCCGTGAACAAGTTAAGTTGGAAAAGTAAAGAGCCACTAAACATGTTCATGCTAACCTTCAGCAATAAGGAGGAAATCAATAAGATTTATGAAATTAAATCAATATTAGGATGCGTAGTTGATATACAACCACTCAAATCGCCAAAACTCATTCCTCAATGCAAGAGATGTCAGGCTTACGGACACACCCATATGTATTGCTCTAAAGAGCCAAAGATTGCACAAAACCTCTACAAGAAAAACCAAAGTGTGTACACTGCGGGGAAGCTCATCCAGCTAACTACAGAGGTTGCATGGTAGCCAAAGAGATGCAGAAACTAAGAAATAAGTCTGCCAAGAAACAGTCCACCCACAGTAAAACAGCTCTTATCACACTGCAAAAATCCAGTGAAAAGATAAATACAATCGTAAGTAAAAATGTGTCTTACGCCCAGACTGCTGCTAAAAATTCAATGAGTTCTCAACGCCAGCAAACTAATTCAAACGAGAACAAGCTAGACGAAATATTAAAGCTCGTGTCGTCATTTGATGCCCGCTTTAAAAAAATTTAAAACAGCACGAAAAGTGCTACTCCTATTGCCAAAAAATGATTGACCACCTTAAGATCATGGCCTGGAACTGTAACGGACTACTGAACCACCAGAACGAATTGCAAGTAGTCCTAGATATAGAAAACATTGATGTGTGCTTAGTGTCAGAAACACATTTCACAAAACAATCCCACGTCACATTCAAAGGCTATAAAGTCTATCAAGCATTACACCCAGCAAATAAAGGAAGAGGTGGCAGTGCTATCATTGTTAAAGAAAAAATCCAACACCAGGAAGATATCAAACATGAAACACCAGAGGTTCAATGTATAGCAGTCCGCTTGAACACAAAACAGTATTCCTTAACTGTGGCAGCTATATACTGTCCACCTCGTTATACTATCCATAAAGACGAATATATCAATATATTACAAACACTTGGTGAAAGATTCATATTAGGAGGTGACTTCAATGCTAAGAACACGCAGTGGGGTTCCAGACTAACGACATCAAAAGGAAGAGAACTTATGCATGCCATAACAGAAATGAAATGTGACGTGGCGTCAACAGGATCTCCTACATACTGGCCAACGGACCCAACAAGAGTCCCTGACCTTATAGACTTTTTTATTTATAGAAATTTATCGTCTAATTATTTAAGAACTGAACAGAGCTTTGACATGAACTCTGATCTCTCAGCTATATACCTAGAGATAAGTGAGAAAGTATTAACAAAGGAAACTAATCCACGTTTAGTCAATAAATGTACTGACTGGGAGAGTTTTAAATTAGATTTAGATAGCCACATTGACCTCAGGGTACCGTTAAAAACTCCGGAGCAGTTAAATACAGATTTGGAGAAATTTGTTACTCTAATACAACAAACAGGTTGGAAAAATACTCCTAACATTAGAAATCAAAGAATTAATAACAGTAAAAAGAAGGCAGAGAAATGTATGGCACCAAACTAGATCTCCAGAAGATAAAAGAAAGTTAAATAATCTAACCAAACAGCTGAAAAGACTAATTCAAAACTATATTGACGAGTCTACTAGTACTTATCTCCAAAGATTAAGCAATGATCGTAGCACAGATTACTCACTCTGAAAAGCTACCAAGTGTATGAAAAGACCAATCAATCATATACCGCCTATCAAAACTGAACAAGGGTTGTGGGCTGTTAGCAACGAACAAAAAGCTACATTATTCGCAAAACATTTAGAGAGCATATTCCAACCACACGAAAGCGAAAACAATAGCGAATTGGTTAACGATATCATTATAAATGAAAACAGCGATAAAACCAATGAGCAAACAAACATCAGACTGGTGACTCCAAGGGAAGTCCGACGTAAAATTCGTCAACACATTAACCCGAAAAAATCACCAGGTTTTGATCTCATATCTGGCGAAATACTACATAACCTCCCGAGAAAGGCATTAGTAAAATTAACAAACATTATAAACGCAGCATTAAGGCTAAAATATGTACCTGACTTGTGGAAAGTCGCTGAAGTAATCATGATAGCAAAACCGGGAAAATCGCTGAATGAGGTTACGTCATACAGACCGATCTCCTTGTTGCCTATTATGTCAAAATTGTTTGAAAAACTGTTATTAAAAAGACTGAAACCCATAATAGAGGCGAAAAACCTGATCCCAGAGCATCAATTTGGTTTCAGAGAAAAACACTCAACAATAGACCAAGTGCACAGAATTACGAATGTCATCGAAAAAACTCTCGAAGATAAAAAGTGTGCTCTACTGTCTTCCTAGATGTAGCACAAGCTTTTGACAAGGTATGGCACGAAGGACTCATTAAAAAACTTAAGAGAATGCTACCCACACAATACATAGATATAATAAAATCATATATATCGGATAGAGTATTTAGAGTAAGGCAAGAAAATGCATATTCAGAAATTAAGGAGATAAAAGCCGGAGTACCGCAGGGAAGTGTATTAGGTCCGGTCCTGTACCTATTGTACACCAGTGATATTCCGGAATTAGATAATAACACTCTTGCAACCTTTGCTGACGACACCGCTATAATGGCAGTTGGAAGCACTCATGAGGAAGCAGCAGAGAAAGTTCAAATAACTGTTACTAGAGTTCACGACTGGACAAAAACATGGAGAATCAAACTCAATGAAGCTAAATCAGTTCACATCAACTTTACAAATAAACACGATCAATATTACCCAGTGTACATTAATCAAAAGCGTATACCTTACGAAAATACAGCCAAGTATTTGGGTATGACGCTCGACGCGAAGCTTCGCTGGAAAGCTCACGTCAAAAAGAAAAGATGTGAACTTGATATACGGTTCAATAAGATGAATTGGTTACTAGGAAGACACTCCACCCTGTCGGTTCGAAACAAAATACTACTGTACAAACAAGTCCTAATGCCAGTATGGACTTATGGCATACAGCTGTGGGGCTGTACCAAAAAGAGCAACACTAAAATAATTCAGAGATTCCAAAATAAAGTACTGAGGGCTATTGTGAATGCGCCATGGTACATAAGAAACGACCATCTACACCGGGACCTTAACATACCAATGGTCAACAATGTCATCCAAAAAAATGCAGAAGCACATGAGAATAGATTGCTTCATCATGTGAACGTAGAGGCGATCCAGCTCCTCGACAATACGGACATAGTGAGACGACTTAAAAGAACTAAACCATTTGAATTAGTGTAGTGCTTAATGACAATACTTATGTGTTAATACAGTGTAAACAAAGACACATGAACAAAGTGACTTCCCCTTAATAGAGACAGTAAGAAAAGTGCCGACGGACACATTCTTATATTACAATTTTATAAAACTAGGTCAATGTAAAATTACTCATTAGTCTATGTTTAGGCTAGATTGTAATTATATTAGCGTATTTAATAATATAATATTAGTATGCTACAAACAAAAAAACAAAAAAAACCATGACCTGAACCCGGGACCTCCTGGGTGGCGGTCTGGAGTGGTAACCATTATGCCACGGAGGTCGTCAGGTTGGGCGTAAACCAGCCATTACCAAGAGTATCAGGATTTGTCGTTTGAAAGGCCAGGTAAGCCTGATATTTCATGTTGTCTTCATTTCTTCGGCCCCTGGTCATATTTCCAAAGTAAATAGAGTTTGGTGCTCCTGGGTGTGATAGCTTGTAGTTGTACGGTACTACTGCATATGTTGACAACAGAAATGCGCTGGTCGCATGGAATCCCAATACCTCCTGAAATATAAACGCCAAAGTTATTTTAGAGATAGGGCACAGCGGATAATCCGCTCAAATCGGAGTAGCCCATCTGGGGAAGGACCTCCACCTTACAGTAGATACCCCCCCCCCCCTCGTACCATCAGGCGGGTATGCTTGTTTGCCAAAGTTTTAAGAGAAAAAAAAACAATAATATACATAATTCAAAGCGTTTACTTAAGGTGCGCTTATACGGGCAGCAAAAATTGCTCAATTATGAGCAATGAGAGTCTTTACTTTACAATCATTTTCTCTCGTCAAAGAGTAAATAAAATAATAAATGATTTGTGCAATTAATCTACTCTATAAACGACTACCATTTCGGAAACGAAAGCAAAATGATCACTGGTAAAAGAAATGGTGAAAGAAAACCAGTTATGTAAGGACATACATAGAAATACCATCACATAATAGATGGTTGCCCCGAGCGGGAATCGAAACACGTCCTCTGATGCCGAAGGCAGGATCATTAAGTACCATCACTCCACCGGCCTGTCAAATTAAATTGTGGGAAACACAATGATAAGAAGGACAGAATATACCATAACTTACTTCAGGGAAAACAGTGGCTATAGCACTGCATGCCATAGATCCGAAGTCACCTCCTGATAAATAGTACTTTTTGTAACCAAGTCTTTGCATCAGGTTCCGAAGTATGACTCCAACATCTACCGTACTAAGTCCAGGTCGCTTTGATCCCTGCAGCATGAATATCACAGTAATAAGATAAAGCTAAATTTATTTCAGCGACTAGTCCCCCATGTGCACCTATATCGAAGAATACATATAAATAAATCTACTCTTAAAATTACCATAATTTCGAAACAAAAGAAAAATGGCCACTGGTAAAAGAAATGGCGAAAGAAACCCAGTTACAGTCCTACAAGGCTATTTATGAACGTGGCCGAAATTGGAACTACAACTCCCGTTCAATATTGTATGTCACTTTTCGACAGTTCGCCTTTGACAAAATGTATGGAAATATCATAAAGTTAATATACCTTACGGAAATTAACTTTATGGAAAATATGCCACAGTAACGCCCTCGCACAACTGTCACTCACGTTCTTAAATATCCTTGTACATCTGTAAGGCAAGTTAAGGCCTTTTTTGTCATTTAACATATATTTTTTTAAGGTACATACAACATTTTATACGAATACGCGAAGTGTCATCAATCAAAATAGCGTTAAGCGAGTAAAAAAAATAAATAAAATAAAATAAAAATATAAAGGGACAATTCATACAGATTGAGCTAGCCCCAAAGTAAGTTCGAAACTTGTGTTATGGGATACTAACTCAACGATATTATATTTTATAACAAATACATAAATAGATAAACATCCAAGACCCGAGGCCAATCAGAAAAAAAATAAATATAAAGGGACAATTCATACAGATTGAGCTAGCCCCAAAGTAAGTTCGAAACTTGTGTTATGGGATACTAACTCAACGATATTATATTTTATAACAAATACATAAATAGATAAACATCCAAGACCCGAGGCCAATCAGAAAAAGATCGTTTTTCATCATGACCCGACCGGGGATCGAACCCGGGACCTCCCGGGTGGCGGTCTGGCGTGGTAACCATTACGCCACGGAGGTCGTCAAAAGAAAATGCAAAGTCACAAGTTGACAAGAGACCGAGTCAAAATAAAATAAAAATTAATATACAGCAATGTCAAAGTCAAGTCAAGAATTATTTATTTATTTATTAAGTTCACCAACATAGTGTACACTATTACAACATTAAAAAAAAAAAAATACAAATATATCTCGTCGAGTGCCACAACAGTTACAGGTGAAGACATCACGCACAGCAAACAATCCTTGTCTTATTTATTTTATACTCTATGAAACAATCAGAATAACATTAAGAAAAAAATACAATAACATTTGAAGAATTAAATTTAAAAATTGAAAATTAAAAGAGAAATTTAAAAACGAAATCAAAAATTACAATAATTAAAACAATTAAACCAATATACCAGTTATAACGATACATTAAATTCAATTTCAAAAAACCGTCTAAAGCAATGACTTTTTGAAGTTACGAATGCCACCCACGAATAAGTCGATATCCTTGCTTTTGTACATCCCGTTAAGCTGTCTAATCATTCGGTTTAAGGGCGCGTTTAGTCCAAGATTTGTTTTGCTTGAGTCGGATAAGAAAATATTAAATCTAGAAGCTCTTGGAAGTTTTGATGGTAATGAGAATGATAGTAACTGAAGCAATATAGGAGCATCCAGGATACCATTCGCAAGCTTATACAAGAACATTAGATCATGACAACGTCTTCGACTAGAAAGAGACTCGACTTCGAAATAATCCAACCTATCATCGTACCCCAAAATTCTTTTCCCCATATTGCAAGAATAAGTTAGGTGCCATAAAAATCGTTTCTGCACATTCTCCAGTCTTTTATTGTAAACATCGTAAAATGGGTTCCAGACCACGCTGCAGTATTCCAACCCGCTCCTGACAAACGCGTTGAATAAAAGAATTTTAGTTTTTGGAGACCTAAAATCCCTACAATTTCTAAGGACAAATCCGAGACTCTTAAACCCCTTGGAACAAAATTTGTTGAAAATGAATTGAAATTCAATGTTCATATTGACAGGATTTAATCCTGTCAATATGAACATTGAATTTCAATTCACTATCCATCCACACGCCGAGATCCTTGACTAAGGTTACGCTTTTTAGAGATTCATTGTTAATTTTATATACGTGATTAAATATATTAGGTTTTGCTTGAGAAACGCATATGGGAGCACTTAGAAGTGTTCAAGTCCATTCTGTTTTCCTCGCACCACTTAACAAGACAACATAGATCATCTTGCAGTAATTTAGCATCTTCCAGGTCATTTACGACCCTGTATAATTTTAGATCATCTGCAAATAAAAGGTAATCCGAATTTTGAAAGCATGTGCCAATGTCATTGATGAAGATGTTAAATAATAAAGGTGCCAAATGTGACCCCTGAGGAACTCCGGACTCGACCAGAAATGGATCCGAAGAATAACTAGAATTATACAGAAACGGCGTACGGTGAAGGTGAAGAATCGTTTTCATACAAAATGTATGAAAGGATTATAAACAGGGTTACTTTTGGACCCCCCGCCAAAAATAAACATGATTTACGGAAAGGAATAAAAAAATGTGGCAAAAAAAAAATTTTAAATCCACATTTTACAGTCGCTTTTTTAAATCTTACATTTCTAGGAACGTTCGGTCACCCTTCCGCCGCGCCAGTCAACGACGCGCGTACTAGCAGCAAAGCACTACGCATGCGCGTACGCGTAGTGCTATGCTGCGAGCGAGACGGCCGCACGCGCGGTAAACAAAAGAGTGACCATAAATTCTAATTTGTGTTTGTAAAATATATAAATAAAATAAGTCAATAAAATAATTAATTTTTATTTTATAAATTCATTGTACTGCTGCTATAGAATCACCTAAAAAGATTTGGCGGGGGGTCCAAAAGTAACCCTATAATATAGGTACCTTACCTCAGAAAGTGTAAATCCTGGCAAACTCGCTACAACAACTTCAAGTACAAAATTTCTATTTGGATCATATCTGGTGAGATGAGGTATGGCTTCATAGAATTCCACAATAGAGCTCGGCCATCCGTTTTGGACAAGAATTGGAACCACTTCCACGTTCGACGGTGCCTACGAAATGAAAATCTTTTTATAATAATAATAATAATGTTCATTTATTTCAGACTAAAATCACAGACAATTTGATCTCTTTAATTTTTCATATAAAGAGACCCACCAGTCCCACCACAAGTAGGCCTTTACCCTAGGCCTACCCTTGACTTGGTAGATTGTTTCTGGTTTGAGGAGCCGGACAGCATCGTATTTTTATAGTCCTTTCAATCCTTCATCTAATACGTTTCTCATTAAAATCTTTATAAGATCCAAAACAGCTGTTGTATTTACTTGGGCCCTGTGAGTCAATAGACGTCTACTTATTGTCAATTTGTGATCTAGCTTTATATGAGACTAGTTTTTTGTCCCTGTGAAGTTTCGGACCCATTCCCGTGGGAACCACATTGAATTTCGGGAAAAGCTATAGCCTATGTCACTCCCTGATAATGTAGCTTTCTACTGGTGAAAGAATTTTTGAAATCGGTCCATTAGTTTCGGTGCCTATTCAATTCAAACAAACAAACAAACAATCAAATCTTTCCTCTTTATAATATTAGTACAGTTTAGACAAAGCAGACGCATTTTGCGCATTTTTGGGATAGCTCTGATTCACTGTACCATCGAAATGTACCTATATTCGGCAAATAAAGTTTGTTTTAATTTTGATTTGAAGGTTGAATTGTCAGAGTGCTTAGTACGAATTTTTTGGTCACATTCGAACGTGTTAAACTAAGCACAACTTAGTTGTGCGAACAGGTTTTTTTTTGCGAATTGTTCCTGTTGGACCAACTAGTTGTGCGTAATAGTTGGTCCAACAGGAAATGATGGGTTTACAAGCCGACTGAATTGAAAAAAAAGTTTCATAACTGTCAATTTACCAGACGCATGTTAAATATTCAAATTAGCCGGGTTACTTCACTTCAAAATGTGAGCAAGTTAATTTTGATATGTAACACGCATCTTATAAATTCGCAACATGATAATTCTTCTCTATTTAGTCGGTTTATTTACGTTGACATGATCGAATGTGACCAAAAAGATCGTCGAAAAGTCAGATCAGCAGCTTAATTAAAAAATATTTTGTGTACGTAATCTACCTGTGGATGTATCCGGATAAAATGAACCTTCAAGCCCTGGATAGTAGTTTGGTAATGCGTAAACTGGTTGATAAATTGTTCCCTTTGTTTGAAATTGTAATTATTTTGCCAATAATTAGCCCAATCCTGAATCTCTACAGAATTAATTCCGTAATCAAACCAGGAATTTTCGTAGGAGGGTGTCACAGGGCGTCGATTGGTTAAACGGTATAGAAGATCATCTATCATCTGAACAAAAAGTGAAATCGTTTATTCAGAGGAAATACACATAAAAAATAGTGAACAGAACTTAGGTGGAACTTAAGGCTGACACACACCAAAAAGTGTCGCAGTGTTTCTGCTTTGCGACTGCGTAATGATTTGTAATATTTGAATTTGTACGCGTAGGTTCACAGCGACGACGCATGCGACACCGTCGTCGCTGTGTCGCATGCGTGCGTGCGACAGATACAAAGCGAAAACGGGCGCGGTGCCAGCGGAGCGGCAACGCCGCACACACACTCCGGCATAATGACGTTGTATTCCTCAGGATTTTGTAACTGCGGACACACCTCGGTGACGGTGACATATGCTTCTTCGTGCAGCTGCGACATCGACTGCGGCACCGTGGTGCCGGTATGTTTTGCTTCGTGCCACAGCGTGTCGCGTTGCAACGCGTCGTGCTGCAGACGCATCCGGTGTGTGTTAGTCTTTATGCCCGTGGGTTCTCAATCACTGTTCTATTTCAAGGTATACCAACTTACTGTATCCTTAAATTCCACTTGAAATTCTCTGATGCTGGTGTCCTGGTCGTTATCTCCCCACACAGCATTATAGTCAAGGCCAGTCAAGTTGTAACGAGGGACCGCAAGAACTTCTGGTACTGGCAGCAATAACATCAGGAACAGGACAGCTGGATGCCAGCTTTCAAATCGGAATCCTTTCATCTGAATCAATTAAGATTTTAAGTTAAAACATATTGTGGTTGAGTAGCCAAACGGATGGAAACCAGCGCAACTTCGTTTGCGTGTATCCCGCTTTCCCGTGGGGATTTTGAATAGCTTTCTTATCTGATGTCTATGTCATATAAAGAACCCACCCTCTAAGTTTCAGGTATCTACGATCAGCGGATTAGGCGGCTGTGCGTTGATCAGGATAAAGCATTTTACATATGTTGGATACGGCGTTGTGTTCCCGAACGCACCATGACGCCATCACCCCCGGACTTGACAAATGCGTCTGTCAGAATGTGACACGGCCAACGCCTATAATAATTATGTATACTTACTTACGAATAAATTACATTGTGAAATATACTGAATACAATTAATTACATACACAACAGCTGGCGACGAGGTCGGAAGAAACCTACCATGGAGGCGCTTTCACAAGCTCTCGCCCAAATGGTAGAAACCATGCAAGGTATGCAGGCCATGCAACGTGCTCTCATGGAACAGGGCACTAAACCGATAAGCGGAATTTCATTGCAACCATACGAGGAACAAAATGAATCCTGCTCCAGCTATCTACAGTGCCCACAGAATTATATTACATTGAAAGGGGTCACAAACGAAAACACAAAATTACAAATATGTTTAAACTGCATCGGCCCCAAAAAATGTATCAGGCGCAGTTATCTTTTTTAATAATTGGTAGTCAATTATTAAAAAAGATAACTGCGCCTGATACACCGGAATCTAAGACTTATGACCAATTAGTGCATATCTTATAGAATCACATTGCACCGGAACCAGGAGAAGTGGCTCAACAACATAAATTCTGCTTACGAACGCAAAATGAATATGAAACCATTGCCAATTGTTGTGTTGCGGGTCTAAAAGAAATTGGAGGAAAATGTAACTTCACATGCAATAACTGTAAGCAGACTACCTTCGAAACCCACCTTCGGGTGCAATTTATAAGAGGCTTGGTGAGCCCAGAAATCAAGGAGCGCTTGCTACAAGAATCTCCAAACACTAAATTCGAGGACATTATGAAAATTGCGTTAGCCATAGAGGCCTCAAAGTCTGAAACCAGGGAAATGGCACATGAAATGCAGATAAATTAAATATCAGTAAATAAAAATAAGAAAAAATATACAAAAATAAAACATATACAAGTAAAGATGAAGGTAATAGAAATAATGTTAAATGTTTCCGGTGCGGCAAAACAAATTATACAGCAGGCCAGTGCAGACTGAAAGATAAACTATTCTCTAAAAACTGTAAGATAAGAGGGCATATACAATCAGTCTGTTTTAAAGACCAAAAGCAGCTGGAACTACAGAGTGACTCGTCGGTATATGAAAGCGATGAAGAAATATATGAAATACATAAAATACATTTAGAACGAGAACATAATAATCAACATGATAAATTCTATATTACATTACAATTTAATAAAAATATGCATACATTAGAATTAGATACCGATGCTGCGGTAACGACATATTCCGCATACTACTTTCAGAAGCATTTCCCCAACTCAACATTGACTAATACTGCAGTTAAGCTACGTACATATACGGGAGAGGAAATAAAGCCCATTGTAATATGTAACATTTCGATAAAATACAATAAGGAAGAAACGGAGGGAAGATTATATTTTGTTATTAATAAAGAAGTGGACCCGGTAGTTGGAAGAGAATGGCTGCGGAAACTTAATTTACAATTTGATGTCAATTCTATTACTAAAAATGAAACTGATATTACAGAAAAATAATTTAAAAAAAGAGTACAAAATCTATTAGAAGAATATAGAGAATTATTTACAGAAGAAATTGGAAAAATAAACAATTATGAAGTCTCAAAGTCTCATTCAAATTAAAGGAGAACACCGTACTAATATTTTTAAAACCACGTCCAGTGCCATTTGCACTAAAAGATCAAGTAGAAACAGAAATAGATAGACTAGAAGAAGCAGGTATACTTGCACTAAAAGATCAAGTAGAAACAGAAATAGATAGACTAGAAGAAGCAGGTATACTGGAAAAAATTACATACTCACAATGGGGTACTCTTGTTGTTCCTGTAATGAAACAAAATGGCAATGTACGTTTATGCGATGACTATAGGGCAACTTAAAAATAAAAATTTAGAAAATGATAACTACCCAATACCTAGAATAGAAGAAATTTTCTCAAAATTAAGTGGTGGAAAGTATTTCTGTATACTGGATATAAATCAAGCATACCTACACATGACAACTAGTGATGAGACAGCAGAGATGCAGGCCATTAGCACGTGTAAGGGTACCTACAAAGTTAAAAGATTGATGTTTGGCGTCAAAGTGGCACCAAATATATGGCAACGTTACATGGATCTGACATTACAAGGATTAGAAGGTACAGCCTGTTTCTTTGATGATATAGCTTTACTACGACATACTTATCTTCAATTATTACAAAGAATTAGAGCAGTTTTTCAAAAGTTACAAAATTGCGGACTACATTTAAACAAAAAGAAATTCCAATTTTTCCAAAAATCAGTACAATATCTGGGACATACAATTAATGAAAATGGGTTGCATTGCATCCTTTTTTTTTTTTTTTTTTATATTATCGTCAGAAAAATGCTTTGCAGCAGCCACACCGCCCGGGGAATATGCGGTGGGGACTGTGGGACTTACCACTAAAAAACTGACGGGATGCCACTCGCCCCCTAAGTGACGGGGCCACGGGTACTGTGATACATCCGCGACCCCGCCAGGGCCGTCCGGCCAAAGTTAAACTGGCCGGACCCGCTCTCCCCGGAACGCCCCGTCAGCAGCACACCGCATCCAGGTGCACTGCCGACACCGAGGACCATTGCCCCCTCAAGACGACGGGCCTTCCCCGGCTCGCCGTCTCGGCTGGGCAAGGGTCCCCTCCATCTCTGCGGTCGCAACAACGTGCGACCGCTGGGGTTGCATTGCATCCTACACACACAAGACAAAATAAATAATATAAAAAATAGCCCGGACCCTATAGATGTGTCACCTTTACGAACCTTTTTAGTTTATTCCAGAGTTAGCGTCAAAATTAAACCCACTTTACAAGTTACTACAGAAAGATACAAAATTTGTTTGGTCAAAGGAATGTAAGAAAATATTTGAAGAATTAAAAGATGAGATTAGTGGAGACAAAGTACTTACACCTTTTCATGGCGAGTTACCTGTCACGCTTGCTACAGATGCATCTCCTACTGGATTTGGCGCTGTGTTATCTCACATAATGCCAGATAAAACTGAAAGACCAATAGCATTTGCCTCGAGATCGCTGACTAAAGCTGAAAAGGGTTACAGCCAGCTCGACAAAGAAGCAGCGGCCCTAATATAGGGACTGAAAAAATTCTTTCAATTCTGTTACGGAAGAAAAATTACATTGATTATTGACAACCAACCGTTGGCTAGAATTCTACATCCAGAAAAAGCTACACCCGCAACTACAGCTAAAATTAGACTTGTTCATTATGCGAACTTCTTAGCAGGCTTTGACTATGACATTCGTCTCAGGAAGACAACAGAACATGCAAATGCAGACTACCTTTCTAGACAAACAAATTCCAAAGAATTAGAAAAAGACAGATACAACCTTACTGATGATGATGCATTCTATTTAAATCAAATTTCGGAAATGCCTGTAACATTACAAGAAATAAAAGAAGCTACTAAAAAAGACCCAGAATTAAGAAAGCTTTACCTAGATATACAATCTGGCACTAGCGATACTAAAAGATTACACGAATTTTCCCTACAAGACAACTGCATTTTTTATGGAATACGAATCGTTATACCTAAAGAATTACAACCAAAAATTTTAGAATTCATAATTATAATTATTCATAATTCATTTATTCGTTCATGAACATGGGTTAGTAACAATATTGGTCTTAAAATTAACATTAATGTACAGCCATGCTCCACCTTGTTGGCATACGAACTATTCACGATTTAAAATAATAAAATATCAATAAATTATACATAAAACATTTTTGATTCAATAAAGAATTAAAATAAAACAAAAGTGACCCCACATTACAATACAAATTTAAATTAAATCGAATCAAATAAAACCAAATTAAATCAAATAAAATTAAATCAAATCAACCTAAATTAAATCAAATTAAATTAAATCAAATCAAAGTAAATGAAATTAAATCAAATTAAATTAAATCAAGTGCCCATTTTTTCATTTATGAATGTTCTCAAATCATAATACGCTTTTTCAATAAGGAAACGATTAAGTGCTGATTTAAATAATTTATTACTATTTATTGCGCGAATGTGTGGTGGAATCTTATTGTAGATGATAGGTGCCATATAATTTACACTCATTCTGCTGAGAAGAGTTTTCCGCAAGTGCAATTTAAGAGTCCCTTCACGGCGGGTTCCAGCCGGGTTTGAAGTGAAGTTGTTGGGATTGTTACGAACAAAATTTGCGACTTCACTAATATACAAGGATGGCAACGTAAGGATTTTGTATGTCCGAAAGTAGGGTTCGCATGTTTCATCTTGCATAAGACCAAATATGGATCTCACACATCTCTTTTGAGCTATAAAGACACTCAGTTTATCAGTAGTGTTGCCCCAAAACATAATACCGTATCTCAAATTAGACGCTACGTAACCGTGATAAGCCGTCAAGAGGGTATTTATGTTGGCAAACTTCTTCAATTTACGCAGAGCGTAGGAGAATTGGTTTAACCTTTTCACCAAATCATGAATGTGCGGTTTCCATGTAAGTTTGTTGTCTATATTCAAGCCCAAGAATTTTGTAGTGTCGACTTCTTTTACTGAATTACCTAAATAATTAATGTTACAATTCAAAGGATAATTATTTCTTTGCTTAAATTGTAATAAATATGTTTTAGTTAGATTAACTGTTAAATTATTCGATGTCAACCAATTAATTAAAGATATCAAGGAAGCATTTATGTCATTTTCTATATTTTCAAAATTGTCAAAGTCAAATAAAATAGTACTATCATCAGCAAAGATAGTCATAAAATGGTGAGTGACATTAGGAAGGTCATTTATGTATATGACAAATAATAGTGGACCTAACACGCTACCTAGAAGAATTACATATAGCTCATACCGGCATAGTGAAGATGGAAGCGTTAGCAAGAAGTTATGTATGGTGGAAGAATATCGATACAGATTTAGAACAAACAGTTTAACAGTGTAAAAGATGTTGTTTAATGCAGTATAACGCTTTGTCAGCGTACGTTTATTATCAACCTTTTAAAGAAATACAGGATGGAAAACTGCAAAGCTGCTGATACCCCATTAGTAAAGAAATTGTTGGAAACGGGTGAGTTGTGTGATCAAACTGATTACTAAGCATTGATTGGCTCTTTAATATACATAGCTATGAACACTAGGCCAGATATAGCTTTTTCCGTTTCTTACCTCAGTCAGTTCAATTCAAATCCAAGGAAAGTATACTGGACAGCAGCAAAACGCGTTCTAAGCTACTTAAAAGGTACTTTAGATTATACAATTACCTATAAGAAGACTGGTCAGTACATTGAAGGTTTTGTTGATGCAGATTGGGCAAATGACGTCAATGACCGTCGTTCCTATACTGGAGTTGCCCTATCTTCAACCGAAGCGGAATATATGGCTCTTTGCAACGAAGGAAGCTGTATTCCTACGGAGATACCTTTACGAAGTAAGTGGTTTGTCCAATGTTGTAGTATTGTCTGGGGATAGTCAGAGTGCACAAAAAATTGCCTTGAACCCTATCCATCATGGTCGGACAAAGCATATAGATACCAAATATCATTTCGTTAGGGAAAAAGTGTCAGATAGTACTGTAAAGCTTGAATTTCTACCTACTACAGATCTGCCTGCAGATTGTTTGACTAAGGCTCTGCAGAAAGTAAAGTTCAAACAATGTTTGAGTAGGTTAGGTTTTAAAGATTAAGTTTTATCTGGTACTATATTTTTTATTTTTATTTTTGTTACTTTTTTACGACATACATTAAGGGGGTATGTTAGAATACTGGCTGTATTTCTATTTAAAATCTTATGTACTTCTAAAAAAGTAATACCTTTGATATGTCATTCCTTCAAAACAATAAATATATTTCAACACTGATTTTGCTGCGAATTTATACACTCACACTGTCCAAAATTCCTATAAGTAATAAATGACATAGTCTTGCCACTACAAGAATAATTTAATATTAATGTTAATTTTATATTTGTTCATATACACCGTCGTCTCAGTTTTATTTTTCATATCTCTTTATAGATTAGAGAAACCGGGTCGTTTGCATATAATATATTATATCGCTTAGGGAATCGGATCAATAGTTATTTGTTATGCAAGGCTGCAAAGTTGTTTTTTGGCGCGAGTACTTAAATTGTTTCAAAGGTACGAGACGCAGAATAACTTTGCTGCCGAGCGAAACACAAAATTTTTCACCTCACTACAGCGAGGAAAATCCTAGATGCAAGAAAAACGCAATAAGTGTTTTTTTTTTCATGCGGTGTCGTGCTGGCCAGTTCGATTATTCTAAAAATAAGGTTGGCGCACTGGCATGAAATAAGTATTAATGCATTTTCAGAGGACTGGCGGTATAAAAAATTAAAGAATAGAAAGGTTCGAATTTTAAAAATACTTTCCACGCTAGGGCACAAAATGCACTTTTGCGCTCAGATTTCGAATGACAAACAGATTCTTTCCGAGCTTGTGAGGTGAAAATAGCATTGGTCTCGGCCATGTTGTGTTCTTACGGTGAGTAAGGCTCCACTTAGGGAGTTGGCAAGAGAATCAAGAGAGTTTTTTAGAAAGTACGATTGATTTGAAATCTGATAACGGAAGAATGGATTAATATATTTTTCACCTCACAAGCTCGGAAAGAATCTGTTTGTCATTCGAAATCTGAGCGCAAAAGTGCATTTTGTGCCCTAGCGTGGAAAGAATTTTTAAAATTCGAACCTTTCTATTCTATAATTTTTTATACCGCCAATCCTCTGAAAATGCATAATACTTATTTCATGCCAGTGTGCCAACCTTATTTTTAAAATAATCGAACTGGCCAGCACGACACCGCATCAAAAAAATAAACACTTATTTAATACTAGCTTCTGCCCGCGGCTTCGCCCGCGTGGCCTAGTAACAATTAGCATATTTTTCTTCAGAAACAAATTCCGGTCCTGCACGGCCCGGTACGGTACGGTTCCATCCAGTCCAGTCGGTCCGGTCAGTCCGGGCCGGTCCGGTCGGTCCGGTCCTGATATGGAACCTACATGCGAATTAGCAAATTTTTCTACAGAAAAAAAACCGGTCCGGTCCGACACGGCCCGGTACGGTGCGGTTCCTTCCGGACCGATCAGGTCTGATCCGTTCCGGTCCTTATATGGACCCTACATGACAAATTTGGCATCTCTAGACCCAGCGGTTTGGGCTGTGCGTCCTCTCGCAACTACGTTTGCGCATATCGCTTTCCCGTGGGATTTTGAAAAATCCTTTCCTAGTACCTCCCTAGACGTCGTAAGGAACCTACATACCAAATTTGGAGTCTCTAGACCCAGCGGTTTGGGCTGTGCGTTGATATACCCTCGCAACTTCGTTTGCGTATATCTCGGATTCCCGTGAGAATTTTGAAAAGAAACATACACTAAATATTAAGTTGAGCAAATCGCCACATATTAGTGAAAACCGCATCCAAATCGGTTCAGCCGCTTCTGAGATTAGCGTGTGCAAACATACAAACATATAAACATACAAACAGACGGACAAAAAAAAACGGTCCGGTCCGGTTTGGTCCGGTCCGGCACGGATTCGGTACGGTGCGGTTCCTTCCGGACCGATCAGGTCTGATCCGTTCCGGTCTGGTCCGGTCCGGTCCGTTCCGGTCCGGTCCGGTCGGTCCGGACCATATAAGGACCCTACATGCCAAATTTGGCATCTCTAGACCCAACGGTTTGGTCTGTGCGTCCTCTTGCAACTTCGTTTGCGTATATCTCGCTTTCCCGTGGGAATTTTGAAAAATTCTTTCTTTGTATATCCCTAGACGTCGTAAGTAACCTACATGCCAAATTTGGAATCTCTAGACCCAGCGGTTTGGGCTGTGCGTTGATATACCCACGCAACTTCGTTTGCGTATATCTCGGATTCCCGTGGGAATTTTGAAAAGAAACATACACTAAATGTTAAGTTGAGCAAATTGCCACATATTAGTGAAAACCGCATCCAAATCGGTTTAGCCGTTTCTGAGATTAGCGTGTACAAACATACATACATACAAACATACAAACAGACGGACAAAATTTTACGAAATTCTTGTTCTATTGCTTATTCTTCATCGCCCTAAACAATTTTTTTGGAAATATATTCAATGTACAGACAAACTTTTTTTACACTTTTATTATATTATAGATATTATTATATTATAGATTATAGATAGATAGATAGATAGATATTATTTGCGTTTTTCTTGCACCAAGCATTTTCCTCGCTGTAGTGAGATGAAAAGTTGTGTGTTTCGCTCGGCAGCAAAGTTTTTCTCGTCTCGTACCTTTGAAACCCTCGCTACGCTCAGGATTCTATATTTGAACCACTTGCTTCGCTCGTGGTTCATTCCTAGAATCCTTCGCAAGCTCGGGTTTCAATGTAAGTACTCGTGCCAAAAAATAACTTTGCAGCCTTGCATAACAAATAACTATTTGTCACTGCAAAATATAATGCCATATTAATACAAATTATTATTTGTTCAGATGTATATAATTATATGTATTGTATTTTGTGGTGCGGCATATTTGTTATTATATTTTCTGTTTTTACCTTGAATAAATGTTTATAAAGGTTTATAAATACTCTAGATTAACATAGTGAAGGAGACTCGTATAAATGAAATATTATTTTGAAAATTTGGACACTGGACAGAAAGGGACAACTGATATTTTTACATTGGTTTGGTACATACGTTTAAGCCCATTTTCACCAACAACTCTTATAAATAAAACAGTTAATCAGCTTCCTCTATGTTCAAACTCCAAATCCTTGTTTTTGGTATCTGTATTCCACTATCCCACTTCCCACTTCCCACTTCCCACTTCCCACTTCCCACTTCCCACTTCCCACTTTAGTATTAATATTATAAAGGCGAAAGTTTGTGTGAATGTTTGTTACTTCTTCACGCACAAATGGCTTGGCCAATTATTATGATAACCTGTGTAGTGTAAGTAATCCGCAGTATGGCATCTCTGTCTAACAGTAATATCTTGTTTGGGTGACTTTTTACGTATTTAATTTTATTGTAAGGTGCATTGCATGTTGTAGCTAGGCATGCTACCTTTTTGAGGGACGAATAAAGTGTATTATTTTGGCAGTACAAAAATAAACACTGCAAAATAAAAAGAGCATTTATTTATTTTTGTTTAAAAACATAATTATCATTACTTTTTGCACTTTTTATCTTGTTTTTGTGGCTTTGGATACCAGTTTATTTAGTCTCATGGCCAACAGACGTAAATGTAATCAGTCAGAGTTTTATTAAAAATATAGTATTTTAGCGTACTTTATTGTTGTCGTAAATTATAAAGTACACCTCCACAAAATAAAACACATTACTCTGTTTTAAGGGGCTACGTCGTAAAATAATTGCGGCCGACTGAGCCCGCCCCGCCCGGACGACGCATATATCAATCCCTGCTTCGAGAGACAGAGATGGGACACCGTGAACCCGGCGAATTTTTAACACCGTAAGCGCCAAAACACATTTAGGCTTATTTAAAATTCATTAATTGAGTTTTTTAATATTTGTCTTTACAATATCTAGAAAACATTAATATATTTCTTTATATGAAGTTTAAAATTTCTATTATTTACCGTTTAGAAGCTACAAGAGTTTTGAAAAAAAAAACAGAGGATACTTCGGATTTTTTTACTATCCAGGAAATGTGTCACAATCGTGTTTTTGCTCTTTCCAAAATTTCAATTATATGATGAATTAATACATATCCAAAAATCTAAGTCTAAATTTTAGTAGTTACAAGATATTTGGTTTTTAAGGACCCTTCTTTTTTTCACATAGCCCCTTAAGCTGGGTACTGACCAACGTTACAAGGTGTAATGTAACATGTTACACAGCGAACATTCATGCAGTCAGTACGCTGTTTTCCCCGTAACACAACGTACCTGCATGAATGCTCGCTTCTTTATAATATTAGACACGTCTTCTATTGGGAGAACCGCACCACACACTCTCATCGTTGTGTCTCTTAATCAACTCAGATTGACAATTGGCAAAGAACATTATGTATTTCTTTACATAGTATATGAAGTCGGTTGCCGCTGTATGCTTATATCTTTTAAACTACGCAATTAATTTTGATGCGGTTTAATAGCTACTGTGATTCAATAGGAAGGTTTATTTGTACACATTCCGAAATTCCCATGGGAACACGCAAACGAAGCTGCACGGATTTCACTGACTTCGCTAGTATTATTATACCAAACCTACAAATAAAAAAATAACTTACGTTAGTAAAATGGATTGTCCACACACTATTTAAAAGTCTAGATGGAGAATATATAATTCAAAACACAAGAAATTGAACAAAAAAAAATAATCGCCAAAGGATAAATTAATAATTAGTAATGTGAAGAATTAGAATCTACGAGAACAGAGCTGCTGATACAAAATATACCACAAAAACAAATGCCTATAATATGTCGAATAAGAGAAATCATTTGAGCAAATTTCTGCATCATGGTGCTTACATTGTTAAAAAACCGTAATCGACATAATATATAGGATAATTAGTGTTATTAAAGTGTTTTTCAGATAGCATGGGTACGGTGACGTTTGAGTTATTCCATTTCACGCATGTTTATTCGAAACAAAAAACCGCGAAGTACAAAAAGAAATAGAATAAATTAAAAGTAAAAAAAAATAAATTTAAAAACAAGCTTTTATTTAATTGCGCTAAAAAGAATAAAATAAACTTTTCTTTTAAAATTTTAACTATCAACTTATAACGTCATTACACAATTTATATGACATAAAAGCTTGTCGCGAGATTTAATTACTAACATTTACTTGTAGTACGAATAAATGTTAGTTCGATAATTATGTTTTCTTATACAGGTAAATCTCGCGACAAGCTTTTATGTCATATAAATTGTGTAATGACGTTATAAGTTGATAGTTAAAATTTTAAAAGAAAAGTTTATTTCATTCTTTTTAGCGCAATTAAATAAAAGCTTGTTTTTAAATATATTTTTTTTACTTTTAATTTATTTATTACTTTTTAGTTATCACTGGACAGGTTTCGCAGTGCCATCTATTGTCGAGAGGCGGTACTAGTCTAATGAATTTATTTGTTTTATCTAGCACCAGCAATTTGAATACCTATATAATTTCCTGATTTTACTACAGTCAGTCTGCGACAAACTAAACGGGTTTATGTACCCATCAAAAATAAAATACCGACCAAGGGCAAGTAGAACTCGCGCGTGAGGGTTCCTTCCCATAATCATACTAGAAATACTATTATACTAATATTATAAATGAGAAAGTGAGTTTGTTTGTTTGTTATTCCTTCACGGCTTGACTAATCAGTTGATCATTGTGAAAATTTGTATATGTCAGGGGTACAGAGCCCAACATAGGCTACCTTTTTACCCGTGAAAGTATGTCAATCCAAAGGGAAAATATTTTTTCTGCTATAGAGGGCGCTGTATGGGATGCTATCGGCCAATAGATGGCGCCACAAGTCGCGCTATGGATTGTTTTGTTGTCAAACGAGATCTATGTCATAAAATTAACGCGAGCGAAGCCGCGAGGAAAAGCTAGTAATAGATAAAATACATTTTATTTCATAACCGGTATAAAAAGATCCATGTACTAATGTAAAATGTACCAAGGATAGGGTCACATTATATTGGTTGTTTAAAGAAGAAAAAGTAACTACAAATTTACGATTTTCAGATTTATTCCTGTACTTGTACTACATCATCTTGCTTCTTGCCAAATTTCATACATTTTATTTCATAACCGGTATAAAAAGAGCCATGTACTAATGTAAATTATACCAAGGGTAGGGTCACATTATATTGGTTGTTTAAAGAAGAAGAAGTAACTACAAATTTACGATTTTCAGATTTATTCCTGTACTTGTACTACATCATCTTGCTTCTTGCCAAATTTCATGATTCTAGGACAACCGGCAGTACCCTATAGGTTTTTGGTCGGAACTGTTTTGTACGAAAAACGGAACACAAACGGCTGTATCGTAATTTTGTTATCATAATATTGTATTGTCAATTAATCTACAGTTTTAAGCAAAATTTCAGCTCAATCGGTCTTCGGGAAGTGGTTCAAATTTTCGTTCCAAGATTCCACCCTTACATACATACATACATACAGGTCAAGTTAAATAAAAGCTTTTAAAAAGAGTGAAGAATAAGCGTCTACAAAAAAGTAGTAAATTCAAATTTGCATTATTAATGATATAAATGATACATTTATTTTTAATTCCCTGTAAATTCCCTTCAAATCCCAAATGTCACTGTACCCATGCTATCTGAAAACACTGTAAATAATTAAATCGTTTTAATAACGTAGAAATGTATACCGCAGATTAAATACATTATTAGATTGATTCTAAGAGAAGTAGGTCACAGCGGATAACCCGCTCCGCATCTTTCGCAGCCTATCTGGGGCTACGAAAGATGCGGAGAATCAGGCGGGCCGTATGCTTGTTTGCCACCTTATTGGTTATAAAAATATATATGTATATAATTATTATTTGACGACCTCCGTGGCGCAATGCTTACCATGCCTGCCCGCCACCTAGGAGGTCCCGGATTCGAATCCCGGTCGGGTCATGACGAAAAACGAATGTTTACTGATTGGCCTCGGGTCTTGGATGTTTATCTATATATGTATACAAGCTTGCAAATTAACTTACAGTAGAAAAATGTATTGACCTTACACTATTTAGATGAAAAAAAGGATTCATAAACACAAGAAATTGAACAAAAAAGAATCGCCAAAGAATAAAAATTAATAATTAGTATATTATGAAGAATGAAAATATTGGCCAAGAAGGAATTTTCAAATTGGTCTAGTAGTTTTTGAGTTTGTTCGTAACATACTAAAATGCAAAACTTTTCTCTTTATAACATACTTAGTAGGTTACATATATGATCGTTTATATTGTATTATTTCGTATTGGCATTTTTAGAAAAACTCGGTAAGTTAAAATCCATCCGTCAGTAGGAAAAAAAAGGTTTAGGGGTGCGATGCGAAAGGCGCGTCAACGCGTCTCACATTATCAAAATGGTTGAATATGGATGAATTTATGTAGTAAGCAAATTTTTCTAACTACTTACAATACAATCAAATTTTTTTTTATTGAATACTAGACCATTATTTCCTTGCATAAATGATCATTATGTTTAAACAATATAGACTTGTGTTAAAAGGAAGTTCATTGATAAATTACGACCTTATATAATTTGTTTATCCAAGACATTTAATTCAAGATTAGTTAAAATAATTTATAATTCATTTTTATTTTCCTTTAAATGCCAACTTCTAAAAGCAGTCACCGCAGCCAAAACGTCTTCAGCGAAGTACTGTGGCTGTTCAAAGGAGAAGAAATGTCCACCGAAATCCAGGGGTTTGTATTTGAGAAGGTTTGGATATTTACTCTTGATGAAACCTATAGGATATCTTGATAATTCATATTTTGCTTCTGTTACCCATGTAGGAACTGGAGTGGGAATTCTGGAAAATAAAAATGTAATTTCAAAATTCAAAACCACAAGCACGAACGCCTATTTGTCGAATTATAGAAATCATTTGGGCAAAGGTATTTCTGCATCATGATGCAGAAATACCTTTTACTTTTTTACTTTACAATACTTTGTGCTTTCAATACTTCTTACTCCAACTAATTTCTTTCTGATTAAATTCGTTGTGAGTTCCAAGACAGCTGTATTTTCTCCACCGGTACGTCAATAAGCTCCAGGGTCTACAGGAGACACAATGGTGGAAATTTGTGGTGGCTTGTCCTATACTTAATATAACAGGAAGCCGTTGGATGCAGGCTGCTTCCAGCCAGTCATACTTGAAATGTTTGAGCCCTAGCAGTCGACTTCTTGAATAATGATGAATGTAGTGTTACTTACTCATCAATGTTCATAGCAGCAACTCTTGGACTCATAGTTTCGAGGTATATTCTCATGCTAGTTGCAATACTTCCAGTAATCCAGTACAGCATGAGGTTATCCAAAAACTTATCCCTAGAAATGTAACTCTCGAGTCTACTTCCAGCGTTTTGTTTTCGTTCTAGAACTAAGGACCAGTGGAATTTCTCCAGAATGTAGGCTAGAAGACCAACTGGAGAATCATTGAGTACCACACCTAAAAAATATATTTCTACATGTGTTAGAATATTTACGTTTTTGCCTTCCGTATAGCGCTGTGGAAACTGTATACAAATTGAATTTAAAAAGACCAGTGTAATCGGATGTGATGGCTATTAGTGGAGGGTAAAAAATGTTAGACCGAAGGAAAATGAATTATGGTGAATGACGGATGCCAGCCATGTGTAAGAGAATGAGGACAGACAGTATGGAAGTAATGAATGGCAAATGAAGTGGTGGTAAGGGAGGGTAAGGAGATTGCGCCGATCACAAATTGTGTGATGTGAAAAACGGATGTGAATTATGAACCAAGTGTGTAAAACAATGTAAGTAATTAATAATATAATGTAAAGACTAAAGAGACGGCTGATAAGAGATGAGAAGCTTATGTGAGATGAATGAACGATACCCACCAAGTGTGTCAGGATTGGACACTTGATATGCAAGGTATGCTTGATTTTTCATTTCATCCTCATTAGTTCTACCTCCAGTCATATTTCCAAAGTATATAGATTGACCTGCTTGTGGGTTTGCGAGATGATAATTGAAGGGTACCCTTGCGTTTGCTGACAAGAGTACTATGGTGCTAGCGTGGAATCCTAACACCTCCTGAAATATAGTTGAATTCAAAATCATAAAATCTCTGAATACACATATTTCGCCACTGTCTCCTGTATATTAAAGATTAGTAGTGGTGGGTGATTGACAAGGCTGAGGAAAAAATTGTCTGGGGAGAAATAACAGATTTTAAATAAAGTAGAGCTGATTAAAATAATTTTCTTCTTCGATAATTATAAATTTTATTAATTTATTGCAATACATATATAATATTTTGACACTGTTGGTATACAATACTACACAGCACAAATACATATACATGAGCCTTGTCAGGAATCTCAATTGGCATTGGAGAGAGGTAGATATTTCGAGGGTTTTTTATTTTTTTACATTATAATAAACTTTATTTTGAAGTATTTCTTTTAATTTTAAAATAAATATGAAAATTTCATCAAATTAGATGAAATTTTCATATTTATTTTAAAATTTTGTATTTATTAGCAATTTTATTATATCATAGCAACTTAAAGTCGTTTGAAACTTAAAAGCGAAGCTTAAAAGTCATAAGAGATCATATTGAACTTACATCAGGAAAAAGAGTGGCTATAGTACTGCAGGCTATAGATCCAAAGTCACTTCCGGCCAAGTAGTATTTTTTGTAGCCAAGCCTCTGCATCAGATTTCGCAATATGACACCAATGTCTGGTGCACTCAGACCAGGACGATTTGATCCCTGCGATGTAAACACTAAATCAAAATTAAGAAATATAGAAATTATTAACGAATTACCTTCATCTTCTTCCTCCTTCCATCTTTTATTCGTCATCTTGACAGTAACATTCCTTCTCCACGTATCATCCTTCACACACTCAATCCATCTGTCTTTGGTCTTCCCCTATTTCTTACTCCTCCGAATGTTGGAGACCAGAGCTAGACTAGATGTCCAGTGCCTTTCTGACGACATTCCCTTGTTCATAACCTAATGTATGGAAATACTCGTTCTGACTAATTGAACAAAACTCAGTAACCCTTGGACCTCGAGAGATGAGTGAGATTTTGCAAAAAGGATGAGGTAGACAAGATAAGGTGGATTTTTTTATTAATATTTAGCAAAGTGGAAATTACATAGTAGCGGGAGCGATGGCGTTGTGCTCGACCGCCACAAAGGGAAGATCTTCCGGCCAGGCTGAGTGTCATGCCTGGGGAACGGCGGCTCCGACAATGTATTTTTTTATTTTTATTTTTTATTTTATTTTTTATTTTTTTTATTAATTGAAAAGTTCAGTTCGGGTGTACTAACACCCTTTTCTGAGACACCGGACTGTTGCGGGAGCGTAGGGCTCTCACCGCCAAAAATTTACAGTGTCCCGACAATGTATGTGTCGGAGGTTATATTATATCTCCATATCGTAGAAACTTCGATAGCGTGATTCAGGATTCTAAGTGCGAACACATGACGGCGCCATGTGTTCGCATTGTGAACTTTTTTTTCACTCTGTAGTTCTTCTGTATGGCGATAGGTGTCGCTACACATAGCAATATCATTTACCTCAGAAAGCGTAAATCCGGGTAAACTTGCCACTACAACTTCAAGTACGAAGTTTCTATTTGTGTCGTACTTTGTGAGCGGAGGTAATGCATCATAAAATTCCATCACAGAACTTGGCCATCCATTTTGAACAAGAATCGGTACGACTTCGACGTCTGCTGGTGCCTATAGAATTAAAATCGTTTAGGTAGTATGAAAAAAAAACGATAAATCTGATACCAGAACATATTTTTGGAATAAATTTACTTAATAATGTAATGCAAAGTTAAAATGGGACTGGACGGGTCATATTTGCCGAATGCACATAGACAGGCCGATGGGCACTAAACGGATTTCATCGGTGAAAAGATCTCTTTTTGAAATAAGGCTGCCATGTTTCATACGCATACTCCTACACTAGTGTGTACGATTTTTGTTAAATATTTTTTATCCTGTTTGACTACTGCAATTATAGCATATTCTATTTATCTCTCTAACTAAAGAATGTAAAGAACTTACCTGTGGACGTATCCTGATAAAATGCACGTCCAACCCCTGGATATTGGTTTGGTAGTGTGGAAACTGATTAATAATCTGCTCTCTATCCTTGAAACAGTATTTATTCTCCCAATAGTCAGCCCAATCCTCAACCACTGCTGAATTGATGCCATAATCAAACCACACACCGTCATATGAAGGCGTTACTGGACGTCGGCTACTTAACCGATTTCGAAGATCTTGTATTACCTGTATAATTTAAAAAGTTGTATTAAGAAATGAGCTAAAATCACTTTTGTGGTATAGGAGATTTTAAAAAAATTACTATTTTTAGTATTTGTTGTTATAGCGGAAACAGAAATACATCAACTGAAAATTTTGACCTGTCATCTTGTCACTGTTCATCAAATACAGCCTGGTAACAGACGGACAGACGGACAGCGAAGGCTTAGTAATAGCGTTGACACCCTTTAGATATGGAAACCTAAAAACGGTACAGACCAAGAGACTGTAGAAATAGTTTTGAATAAAATAAAAAAACTCGTATATTATATTTCAAAACAATAAAAAAACATTCATAACCACTGGTTAAAAGCAGGATGGAGGATGTATTAAAATTCTTATAATAAGGAAATAGAAAACTGCGCGGGTATGAGGGCTCACGGACACACGTTCACTTATTATAGAAATAAGTGTTCATTCCTTTTTCTAGTCAAAAAAGTTAAGTCATTGATGACTCAGAATCTCAGAAGAATCAGACGCTAAACAAATAGACAAATTAAAATTACAAGCCAAAATGTAATGCAAATTTAAAAGAGGTAGAGCACAGCGGATAATCCGCTCAAATCGGAGCAGCCCGTCTGGGGAAGGACCTCCACCTTACAGAAGATCGTAGCCAAATAGCATTGGTCTCGGCCATGCTATACGGCTACGGTGAGTAAGGTTTCCAGAGCTCCACTTGGGGGCTTGGGAGGGTTGGCAACGCTCGAGTGACACCCCCGGTATTGCAAGCGTCTGGCGATGGCTTACCATCAGGCCGGCGCGGCTGTATGCTTGTTTGCCACCTTTGTGGTATAAAAAAATGCTAAAATAGGCTGCAACAAAATTTAATCTACTATTATAAAGTTTTCTTAATGAAAAAAGGGTAAAGTGGAAAATATAATATAAAAAATAAAAATTTGTGGTCACTATAATTTGCTCCTCTGCTTCTTTTCTTTCTTTTTATATTTATTTTTATTCTTTCGAAAATTTAAATACTTTCAAGCATTTCTTGTAAATCTACTTGCAAAATAATTGTTTTTATTTATTTTATTCTATCATCATTATGTTACTTACATAGGCCTATGTCCAGCAGTGGACTTCTTGTGGCTGAGATGATGATGATGATGTTACTTCCATACTTTTCGACAAATCGTCTTTGTCATAATGCAGAGTAAATGAAATTGCATGGTTTTGCAAGCAAATAATAATCAATGTTACTTACTATATCATTAAATTCCACTCTAAATTCACTGATGCTGGTATCATGATTGACTCCTGGAGTTCCCCACACAGCATCATAGTCCAGTCCAGTTATATTGTAACGAAATGGAACATTCGCGAACATTTCAGAAACTGGCATCAAAAATGCCAGGAATAGAACAGGACACCATTGCCTGCCTCGGAATGGGCTGGTTAGATCCATCTTACTAATAAAATGTGGAGCACACTGCCAGCTCATGTGTTTCCTGTTTAAGATCCCAAGTTTTTCAAATGGAGCGTGAAAAAGTTTTACAGTAAGACTAGGTGAGACTGGTCGGTGACTGCGCTCCCTGTCCGCGGTTCTGATGGGTCTCTCTTCTGAGTGCTTAGTACAGGTTTTTTTGATCACGTTCGAACGTGTTAACATTTACAAACCGACTGAATTGAAAAAAAAGTTTCATATTGTCAATTTACTAGTGGCGTGTGCGCGACTCTAAAGGATGTTAAAAATACTTATTCTTTCGGCAATTTCCTTTTCCTTCTACATTTCCTTTTGCAAATATTTAGGTGTTGTAACCATTATCGTATAAAATGAAATAGCAAATGTTTTAATTTTATTGTTTAATGAAATAGGAGTTAGGGCACAGGACGCGGCACGGGTTGAAAGAGTTTGAAACTTGTCTTCTGTTGCCTGTGTAATAATAGTGGTAGGAAAATTAGGGAGTGGACCGAGATAGCGCGGCTGACCTGTTTCTTCGTGCGAAGAACAAAGAGTACCTAACCAGGTACCAAGACTACCAAGCTGATCATAAACCTTTAGTAAAAAAAAATGTGATTTTTTAAGGCTATAAATGTTATTTTTTCTAAATAAAACTTTATTTTTGGAGAGGCACCACAAGAAGAAGTAGATTGTAAAATAAATAAAAAATATAATTCCAAGATAAGATTATATTTCTCTATAATTCATATTTAACATTCATAAGACGACTTCTAAAAGTAGTAATTGCAGTCAAAATATTTGCTTCTAAAAGTAGTAATTGCAGTCTAATTCTTCGTCGCCCTCTAAATTTCTTTTTTTTGTAAATATATTCAATGTACAAACCCATGTAAGCTTTTTTTTATCAGTTTAAAAATAAACCTATTATTATTCTAATGTTTTTTTTATTCTAGGTTTTTTATTCTATTAGTGACTTGGCCTCTCAGATATTGTCACATACTTTATTTAACATTATACAGAGTATAGTTCTTGTCAGCTCAGCACTCCTGTTATTACTGATGTTCATTAGCGGCGGTGACTTTCCATAAGGTGGCCCGCTTGCTTGTTTGTCATAAAAAAGAAGGGAAATGCACTTACTCATCGATGTTCATAGAAAATGCCCTGGCACCTAAGCAATCAACGTAGCTTCTCATACTCGACGTAATACTATTAGTTGTTCAATATAGCATAACATTATCTAAAATAGTGTCACGTGAAATTAGATTTTCTAATTTTACACCAGCATTCTCTTTTCTTTCTAGAACACTGGCGAAGTGGAATTTCTCCAGAATATATGCTAGAAGACCAACAGGAGAGTCATTGAGTCCAACGCCTGAAGAAACATAAAATTATTCAAACTAGACGCTACTAAAACTACAGTCTGTAAATAATTTTTATTAGATTTCACAGGCAAATTCTCTAGTAATTTACAACTTGTATAATTTTTATATAAAGTACTTCATAAACTACCACACACAAACAAAATGGCCACCGGTAAAAGAAATGGCAAGTGAAAACCAGTTATGGCAAAAGAAAACCAGTTTTTTTGTCATTTAACATATCCTTTTCCATCGTTACAATAATCCACTGCTGGACTGAGGCCTCTACCCAACGTTTCCAGTGTGACCGGTTGCGGCAGCGGCCTGCATCCAGCAGCTTCCTGCGACTTTCCGGATGTTTTAATAGGTATTTGTTAATTGTACCCAAAAAAAAAAATACATTGTTGCAAAATCTCTTGCAAAAAAATCTCGTAGCCCCAAGATAATTATTTTAAACTGCATGGACTACTTACCAAGGGTATCAGGATTTGTCATTTGATAGTCAACATAAGCATGATGCTTCGTCTGGTCCTCATTTGTACGGCCTCTTGTCATATTACCAAAGTAAATAGAGTTTCCTGAATGCGGAAATAGGAGATGGTAACTGAATGGTACTGTTGCGTACAGTGACAGAAGTATTACGCTACTGGCGTGGAATCCCAATACTTCCTGGAATATAATATTAGTATTAGTGAGTGCAGAACCAATGGCCGCAGGGCCAGGATGGTTCTGGAATGGCGACCGCGTACCGGAAAGCGCAGCTTAGGACAGCCCTATAGGCTGCGCTTTCCAGCGGTTTAGGACAGCCTATAAGGCGGTCAGACGACCTAAGGAAAGTAGCGGAAAGCCACTGGATGGATGCAAGCCGCTGCCAGTCGGTAGCGCGAAACGTTTGGGGGAAGCCTATGTCCAGCAGGAGACTTCTTATGACTGAGATGATGATGGTGAGTGCATTTTAGGGGATATCGACGACTGTGGTATCCACGGGTTGCCCAAAAGCTGGCTGTTACCTTGCTCAATGTATATTGGCATTTGTATTTTGTTCTCCAGTCTGGCTGGATGTTAATTTTTTTTTACATTGTAAGAGGATCGAACTCATGTACAGAACAACACAAAGACAAATTATAAACGTCATCAATATACGATAATTATTAGTGGAATAAATACTTACATCAGGAAAAAGAGTAGCCATAGCACTACACACTGCTGAACCAATGTCCCCGCCTGACAAATAGTACTTTTTGTGACCAAGCCTCTGCATCAGGTTTCGATATATCACACCAATGTCTGCCGCACTTAGTCCGGGTCGTTTTGAAGCCTGTGAATGTGACAAGTATAATTTAAATATAACCTAATTGAATCTTTGAAGTGTGGTATCGCCTAGCCATTACTATGAATTGGTAGTAGCTCGTAAATGGGCTGGCTCGGCTGAAACAGTTCCTTCCTCTCACAGAATATCGACGTGAAATAGCGGTGATATGCCACTATGTTTCGTACGATGAGTGAGGGAGAGCCAGAAGGCTAATTAGTACATCTCTGTTTCCTACATCCCTTTTTTCACTTTCCTCGTCCTTCTTTTTTCATTGTGGTGGGCAAACGCATCCAAGATCTTGTTGTCGTGTATATCCATGGGCAGCGGTGATTGCTTACCATCACGTGACCCGCTAGCTCGTTTGTCCTCATCTGTAAATAAAAAAACTCGTGCAAAATGAAGCACGTTGAGCTCTACAATTGCAGTACAATTTTGGCTCTTAAGACATAGAACTTAAGAATGGTACAAAGTTCGATATGTATGGGTCGACCTGCTCTTGACCGTACTTATTCATTACCTCGGAAAGTGTATATCCTGGCATACTTGGTATTATAACTTCAAGTATGAAATTTCTATTTGGATCAAACTTTGTAAGGTGAGGTATCACATCATAGAACTCAACTACGGAACTTGGCCATCCATTTTGAAGAAGGATTGGTATGATTTCTACATTTGGTCGTTCCTGCAATTACAAAGATTTTTTTCTTTGATCAGGTGGCGCTGTAAAATTTGTGTAATTTATTTAAGATCTTGGGGTAAGACTACCATCGCATCGTGGCAAGACTACCTCTGTCTGATAAGTCAAGAAGTACAACTTCTAGTTTTGTTTTTGTATTTCGGTAATAAGCGTAAATACTAAAGTTCCCAATCAGTGCCTTTAACTGCAGAGTATGGCAAAAATATACTGCATAAAGAAAGATTTATTTCTTTGAAAGATTATGTTAGTCTTACACCAAGTAAACTCATTACTTATATTCTCGTTTAATAAACATACCTGTTGACGTATTCTGATAAAATGGACATTCAATCCCTGAATGTTAGTTTGGTAGTGTGGAAACTGATTAAGAACATCTTCCCTGTGTTTAAAATGGTATTTCTTCTCCCAATAGTCAATCCAATCTTCAAGTACTACCGAATTGATGCCGTAATCAAACCAGGCACCTTCGTGGGACGGTGTAATAGGACGTCGGCTGCTTAAGCGGTTTTGAGATCATCTATCATCTGTCGACAAGTTATTCAATTTAATAAAACTTCAACTCAAAAAACTAAACATAAGCTAAATGACCAGTAAAGAGCTGATGATCCTCGAAGGACTATTTTCAATAATCATAATCAGAATAATAATAATCAAGAAAGAAAGAGAAATATACACACAAGATAAAGACAACATTCAATGTATGAGGAGTACATTGAACGTTATCAAGAAAATTCTTGATCGAAATCGCCATAGATACATATTAAGGTAGGTATAGGATGGATCTCTAGCCACTTTAACAAGTACAATAGTTACTCTTCCGAACCGTTTACATGTCTTCTTCATTTCAATATTTTTCCTAAAAACGCTTACATCAATAAAAAAATTATCATCTTTCAAGCAGCCCAAAACAGAAATTAAATCTTAAACGGACCAAAAATCGTGACTTTTATTTGAAAACTGGTGAACTTATTGGGGATAAAAACTAACCAAGTCCAAGTTATAAATTACCTGTGTACCACAAACAAATCTGTGAAGATCCGTTCGTGAATCCGTTTTTGCGTAATAGAGTAACAAATACATATAAACAGCCTGTTACAAACCGCACTCACTTCCTCACACTCTTTGTCTAACCTCTTCAGCCTTAATACAGACTATCGCATTAAAATATTGCATGTAATTGAAGTAAATAATCTAACACTTACTGTATCCTTAAATTCCACTTTGAATTCCCTGATGGTAGCGTCCTGGTTATTAACCCCTGGTGCTCCCCACACTGCATCATAATCCAGTCCAGTTAAGTTGTAACGTGTTTGAACATTCTCGAAAATTCCAGAAACTGGCATCATTAGCACCAGTGACAGAACAGCAGGATACCAGACCTGCCTTGTTCTGGATGATGCCATCTGAATATATCAAGATTTTATGAAATGAGATTCTATAATAGATGGCAGACCTTCACAGGCATGTTCTCTCGTCATTATTTTGTATTAAATCATACTATACTAATACTATAAATGAGAAAGTGAGTTTGTTTGTTTGTTATTCCTTCACGGCTTGACTAATCAGCCGATCATTATGAAAATTTGTAAACATATTGTCAGGGGGAGCCCAATATAGGCTACATTTTATCCCGTGAAAGTATGTTATTCCAATGGGAAAATATTTCTACTTTAGAGGGCGCTGTATGGGATGGGCTATCGGCCAACAGATGGCACCACAAGTCGCTCTATGGGTTGTTTTGTAGTCAAACAAGATCTTTGTCATAAAATTAACCTCAAGCGAAGCCGCGGGGAAAAGCTAGCATTAAATAAATAAGCTGAGTCGCTTATTTATTGAAAGCTAGCTTTTCCCCGCGTCTCATCTTGAGTTTTAAGAGTTTAAAACTACCACCATTTCGGAAATGTAAAGGCATACTGGTTTGGAATATGGTCTGAAGTAAAGCATAAACTTACCTTTTTTTTTTTTTACGTCAGAAAAATGCTTTGTGGCAGCCCCACCGCCCGGGGAGCACGCGGTGGGGACTGTGGAACTTACCACTAAAAAACTGACGGGATGCCTCTTGCCCTGTGTGGCGGGGCCACGGAAAACTGGGATACAACCGCGACCCCGCCAGGGCCGTCCGGCCAAGGTACCAGCCGGACCCGCTCGCCCCCGATACGCTCCGTCAGCAGTACACCGCATCCAGGTGCACTGCCGACACCGAGGACCATCGCTCCCTCAAGACGACGGGCCGGCCCCGGCCGTCTCGGCTGGGCGATGGTCCCCGTCCACTCGGCGATCGCACCCACTGTGCCGACCGCCAGCCAACGGCCACACCACACTTATTCAGCGTGGCGCGGCCGTCAGCTCCGCTCGTGATTTTTATAGAGGTTGTCTTCCTCGCGGCCCGGGCGGTTAAGCCAAGGCCCCCGGCCCGTGGGTGGAGGACCCACGGGTTACGGTATGCGCCGCACGCCGGCTGGTAAGGCCGGCGCCCACTAGGGCGTCCGCGTCAACCCGCGAGCCGAGCGCAGGGAGTGGACACACCCGTCCACCTGCAACCCGCACCCGGCGAAACACAGGGACCGGACCCTGCTCGTCCCCCTCAACCCGCGGCTCGCCGCAACTCGAGCGCAGGGAGGGGACCCACGTGTCGGGACTTCAGCCGCCGGCAAGGACGCGCCGGCGTTGCCCGGGGTGGACCACGTGGAGGTATCCCGACAACCACCCCAAGCATAAACTTACCTTCATCATTAAAAAAAGGGTTACAATGTACTCATTGTATACTTAACAGTCAACTAATGAAAGTCACCACTTGCATTGGTCGACCCTGGTCACCACCAAGGTCAAGAACTAGGAACAAAGATTTCAATGCTAATAATGTAAGCCATCGATATGATACGTTGTGATTACCATAGTAAAATATGAATAATAAATTATTCAGTAAAAAAATTTTGATTGTATTGTAAGTAGTTACAAAAATGTTGCTTATTACATAAAGCCATCCATATTCAACAATTTTGAGACGCCGCGCCCCTCGCACCGCACCCCTGAACCTTTTTCTCTACGGTAAGCTGCTACAAGAGAGGCGCATTTTACCGATTATTTCTGCTTTTAATGCATTTTTTACTGAATACTAGACCATTATTTCCTTGTTTAAACGATCTTAAGTAACCTACATAGTCATGTTTTAAAAGGAAGTTCACTAATAAATTAGGACCTTATATAAAAATTCATTAACGCAATTTTAGAAAACTTGAAGTATATTTAAATTTACGAAGGTACTATTTCAAAAATTCTTAAAGGAACATACCTTATGAAGCAGTGTCACTCACTAGATAATTGCTTAAACTGCGCCAACCAGCCGTTCAGTGCAATCAATTGAAATTGAAATGAATGGGTCTCGTTATTTTTAGTCAAAACTGATCATTAAGAACTTAATTACAATTTTAATGATGTATTACCAAATTATCTATAATATAATAAATCATGAATAAATACAAATTATAATGATAATTATCTATTTATATAAAAATGAAACCCGTTTTCCGTTGTCACGACATAACATGAAAACGGCTTGACCGATTTGGCTGATTTTTTTTTGTAGTTTTCTAATATTCTGTACAAGGTTCTTACGGAAAAAAATATTAAGAAAATCTCTCAGAAAGATTGAAAAAAAAACGAAACAGTACCCGGGCGAAGCCGGGCCGGGCAGCTAGTTCTAAATAAAAATGAGTAAATATGTCATTCATTACAAAACGCTAGGTTATAAAATGTATTAAGTATAATCTTCTACTGTTCTATTTAAACCTTCGAAAATAAAAAACACAAGCGATACACACCTAACCTTGGTCTGTGCCTTGGTGACGAAGGTTGTTTACATGGCGTCTGACAAAATATTCACCAAAGCACTATCCTTCGAGATTTATCATTTTTCTTTATATCTGTAGTGGACACGTCAGATAAGACCATACAACAGATTTAAACAAACAAGTAAGTATTAGTATTATCAAGTACGATGTATAAGTACAGTCAAGAACCGGTCGACCTTTACATATCGGACTTTGTGCCAATCTTAAGTTCTATGTCTTATGAGCCAAAATTTTACTGCAAGTGTAAAGTTCAACGTGCTCCTGACTGTACACTATGGTTTAAGAAATGTATTTCTCATAAGAACTTAAAGGACAATATGTCCACTTACTGAGAGTAGGGTAAGACATAATATTCAATCATAGAAACGATAATATGGCGTTGCTTTTCAGAAATCTAAGTAGTACTTCTTCTTCTTTGTCGATTCCTCATGACTGAGGGTCGTGACCATCATGCCCCGACTGCTGGACCAATTTCCTCCAGGTTTCTCTGCATCGGGCCTGCTGAAAGCCACTGGAATGCTGCTATGTAGTACAATCAGTGTAACAACCAGAACGACTCTCTATTCCCGTACAGTCAAGAGCAGGTCAACCTTTACGTTTTGGACTTTGTAACGTTCTTAAATTCTATGTCATAATAGCCAAAATTGTACTGCAAGTCAAGTGTAGCGTGCGCCTGACTGTACAAAAAAAAAATTGTTATGACTACTTATGACATTTGAAAAAAGTTTCGAAAAGTTTCTGTAGGTTGCAGGGTCGTGAATGTGGTCAATTATGAGTATGTCGTTATTAAAGAAGTAAATACAATTAATACGAAAACAGACATCATTAAAATTTATTAATTAGCTAATGACACATCATATTATGACTGTCACTGTCAAACAAAAGAAGATAGAAAGGGATAGCTTGATAACTTCATGTGAAATTAAAATTAATGCTATTATAGCTTATAACTCATTTTTTATATTCCTTGTCAAATGCCATCTTCTAAAGGCGGTGATTGCTGCTAAAACATCTTCAGCGTAGAACTGAGGATATTCATACATCAAGGAATGTCCTCCAAAATCTAAGGACTTGTAGCTAATCAGGTTAGGATATTTTGTCCTCAAAAATCCTATGGGAAACATTGATAATTCGTATTTCGCCTCTATTATCCAAGTGGGAACGGGAGATGGTATTCTGCAAAAAAGAAGAAAAGTGTGAATTCTTTGTAGATTTGTTTTATTTTATAAGATCGGTGTGGAAAACCGAACTCTTTTTTTATACTAATTTTTTTTAATTGTCTATGCGTTATGTTATATAACTGTTTAGTTGCAATAAAATGTACTTGGTTCCAATCGAGTAAGTCAAAAAACGCCTGCCGTGATTGACACCATGGTGTCAATCGACTACGTCCCAATTATATGTTACTCGATTGACACCATGGTGTCAATCAGTCAATTCAAAAAGAGTCCTTCCGCGATTGACACCATGGTTCCAATCATTCGTGGTGTCAGTCGCTGAATTACCCCATATTTTCTTTACTATCTTTTTCTCGCCCTAAGAATAGACAATAGACCATTTTTTTCATTAAAATTAATTTCTTCTACTCGTACAGTCAGGTGCACGTCGAGCTTTACACTTGCAGTACAATTTTGGCTCTTATGACATAGAAGTTAAGAACGGTACAAAGTTCAATATGTAATGGGCGACCTGCTCTTGACTGTACAATTCCCATAAACCAACAAGACAGTGGGCTGATGGAAAGTGGTTACCGTTGCAAATATCAGCAACACCAGGGGCTCTACCTATGGGTTTCACGATATAAAGAAGAAGTGCATAAAAATAAAAGGTATTGGTTAGGGGCGTGATGTATGTGGGCAACGGTGATTGCTTATTATAAGGTAACCGCAAGCTCATTTGTCCTGCTCTGTCATAAAACATAAAAAGAAAATGGTACAAATCACTTACTCATCTATCCCCATAGCCAAACCTCTTGGACCCAATGTTTCAGGGTACAACCTCATACTGGTCGTGATACTCTTAGTTATCCAATATAACATTACATTATCCAAAAGTCTATCAATAGGGATCATTCTCTCGAGTTGAACTCCAGCATTTTCTTTTCTCTCTAAAACACTTCCAAAATGGATTTTCTCTAGGATATACGCTAGAAGACCTACGGGTGAGTCGTTTAGTCCTACACCTACAAAAAAGAAAACAGCACATGATCATCCGTTATGAATAAAAGTGTGAACCATGGATAATGTTGGTAAGGTGCGTTGCTGGCATGAATAACTTGGATAAGGGGTGGGTAAAGGTCTCCGTTCGAATCAGATCTTGGTTATTCTCAAAGGCTTATTACAAAATGAGCGGATTAGCAAGAATGAAAATAGATTTTAAAGTGTCGTTACATTTACCAAAAAACATTAAAAATTCGCTTTTTTTCTAAATAAACGCTTACTAGTAGTAGGTAAACCAAAGGCTGCTACTTAGCTCAACTCTTTTCTATTGCTATTCAGTGAGGTAAACCTGCCAGGCATTTTGAGTATACTGCTGTTGCTGTACCTAATAATTAGTTTTAGTAAAAAATTTAATAAAGTATACTTTTTAGTAATGTAAAATATTTATTTGTATACTGTCATTCAAAACAATTAATTTAATGAAACTATGTACTTAAGAGGACAAATAATGAGAAGTAACAAACCAAGCGTGTCAGGATTAGTAGTCTGATAATCCACGTATGCATTCTGTTTGAAGTGGTCCTCCGTTGTTCTGCCTCTAGTCATATTTCCAGAGTAAACAGAGTTGCCTGTTTGTCGAAATATATTTTTGTATTCAAATGGCACACGTGCATGTGTGGATAAGAGGACTATTGTAATCGCGTGGAAACCTAAGACTTCCTGAAAGAAACAAATATTTTGCAAAATCTGATTCATCTTTTTCCAAAGTATAAAGTCGTTTTATGACCTCTACATGTCAACCGATACATTCAGCTGTACGTGGCAACAGTAACATGCCACGTACTGCTGAAATCTGATTTAATCTGTGAGTGTCAATGACTCGGAAAGGAGACCTTTTGCGATTATACAGTAATCACATACTAAATTCGTTAATTTTTCCTTGAACCGTCCACACGATACTATGTCGACTGCAATCGTTTGCGACTCGGGTAGCGTGTGGCCATTTATAAAAATACTTACTTCAGGGAATAGAGTGGCAATAGCACTGCATACTATAGACCCGAAGTCTCCTCCTGCCAAATAGTACCTTTTGTGACCAAGTCTATTCATCAGGTTTCTGTATATGACTCCAATGTCTGGTGCACTAAGTCCAGGTCGTTTTGGAGCCTGTAATAAAAATGTAAATAGATTGTTCTTCTTCTTCTTAAGAACTTCCCGCAATCCATTCTTATACAATATCATACAATATTCTTCATAGTACCAAAATAAAATGTGATACAAAAAATACATGATGCTGGTTTTGGAGTCGCGCTGACCGTACGCTAACCGTCGTCGTTGACAGCATAATGTATGAACCGTCGTGACACTAAACGTGTCTAAAAACGCTTCCAAGAAGTTCATATATTTTCGGCTGTCCGCACCGACGACGGTCAGCGTGTTGTCAGCGCAAAGATAGAAAAGTACAACAGGCGGTCTTATCGCTAAGCAATCAGCCGTATATTTATAGTCATGTGGTAGAGGGCAATATATTGCGGGAATAAAGTACGTTTTAGACGGAATCATACCTCAGAAAGCGTGAATCCAGGAAGAGTTGGAGCTATAATTTCTAGCACGAAGTTTCTATCTGGAGAAATTCTTGTTAGATGTGGTATCGCGTCATATAATTCCACAACAGAATGCGGCCATCCATTTTGGATAAGAATTGGTATTACTTCTACGTTCTGTGGTGCCTACAAAAAAGTAGATAGTTATAGAACTTTGTAGATTTATACTAAACAGACAGCCACGTAATGCCGAGTACAGACTGCTGTAACAGGATTCCCATAGTGTAGGATTTCCATAGGACGCCTTGCGCGCACGATCGTGAACACTGTGCGCACGAACCGAGCAATCAATTCGTGCACGCCGCGATCGATGGAGGAAGTAAACACAAAGAAATCACAGCGCTGTGTTCACACTATGAAATGCTCTTTCCGGTTGATAAATCAATCTCAAAAATCGGCTATTGGCTCGAGTTTGAACTGAACAATCACACTAGTTAAACAGACGACTGCCAGTATTTGTATGAGTTTAAAAATCCTGAGACATCTGTGCTTCGGGTACGTCACGCTGTCAATCCAGTCAATTCAGTCAGTGACCCAAAAACACTGACACAAGCTGACCCGCTGTTGACACTTACAGGTATGTACTAACAACGCGAAGAGGTTGAAAAAACATCCCTTATGGTAACACAAATACAATTTAGCAGCTCTTACTTGTATCGTACCACTAAAATGTGGAACGCGCTGCCTGCTCACGTGATTCCTGCTTCTTATGCTCCAGGGTTCTACAAACGAAGCGTGAAAACGTTTTTCAGACCGACAAGGTGAAACTTGGTGACTGCGCTCCCTGTCCTTGGTGCCGATGGGTCTCACTTCTGGACTCACTGCTCAACATCAGGTGGGGTGGAATCAACTTGTTGGCTATATAAAAAAAGCATATTGCTTACCTGTGGGCGTATCCAGATGAAATGCACATCCAGACCCTGGATATTGGTCAGATAGTGGGGATACTGATTAATGATATGTTCTCTGTACTTGAAAAGGTATTTCTTTTGCCAATAATTAGCCCAATTCTCAACCACTGCTGAATTGATCCCGTAATCAAACCAGGCACCTTCATAGGAAGGTGTTACTGGTGTTCTAGTGCTCAATCGATTTATGAGGTCATCTAACATCTGCAAGTAATTTTTGTTTATTTTAATGTTGTAACTACCATACTTATTTTGAAAATATTGAGTTTGAACTTCTGCGTAGTCGTAGTAGTTGTTGCTGTCCTCTGTAAAGCCAGTTTTACAATAAACAGTAGAGCTTATTAGCCGGATCCACACCAGACTATCCCAACGCGATCCAAATGCGTGCGGCAGGATTGACGAGTCGGGGAATAACTACAAATGTCTTGAAAGTCACGACCAATTTAATAAGAAAGATATTAGGCAAAGTACATAGTAAAGATAGAAAGGACCCTTACTGTATCATTAAATTCTATTCTAATTGGTCTAATGCTGATGTCCTGACTGGATATATCGCCTGGAAGTCCCCACTCTGCATCATAATCCAGTCCAGATAAATTAAAGCGACCAGAAAACTGGAGATTTCCGGGAGTTGTTAACAGTAGCAATAGGAACAGAAGACCGGACTGGGTTGGAGCGGACGCCACATCCATCTGGGTAAATCAAAATTTTGGATTATGCCCAAATGCCAAGAGATGTGAATGGCCTTTAACGGGGACAAGATTTTTTTTTCATTGTTTTTGTGCCCTCTGCAGCACAAGGTTTAATGGTGTCAATTATTTCTACACCTCCCATTATAGAGTAATAAAAGGACAGGGCAACTTTCCTTGAAAAATCTGGCCCCAGTCCCTTTGATCCCTTTATCATCGACGAGGAGTCAGAATAGTGTCACGCAAATATGGCAAAACAACGACCTCAACAAATATTTTCCATCTAAACTGATTATAGAAAAAAAGTAACGATTCAAAACTGATTGTTCTATTAATTATTTAAAAAGTCTGACTTTGAATTTGGATTTGTGAGAAAATTGATTGGGCACTTTGTCGATAGATGACATACTTTAACCCAAGTCTGTGACGGAGAGGTGGCGTGAAAATACAAACTAGGTAATCAGTTAACGTAAAAACGTTTTTTTTATTATTTTTACTTGGCCATTGCCACTTAACTTTGTTAATAAATTTTCAAAATTTCTGGAGATCTTTTTATCTCGTGGGCGGTAAAAAGTCACCCACGTCAATGAAATTGTTCTCTTTCAACGTGAAAATTGGACAATAAAACACTTTACCATTTATAAACACTTAATATCACTTATGGATTTTGCAAAAACCTTACCATTAAGGAATCAGATTGTAACTGATCAAGTTTGCGTGTTAACACGAATCATAACCAGATTTAACTAATTTGGTACAGCAATTTACGAAAACCTAGTTTTACTTTATCAAGGTTAATATTAATCATAATGTATAAATTATCTTCTAAGTCATAAAAACCACACCCTTGGTTATAACCAACAATTGTTCAGACATCTTCATTTCACGATGAGCTTTCTGCTATGAATGTTGTAATGCGTGCACATTACTGCAGCAGCAGGTGCATGTTTCACCGTTTCCTGTTGGACCCACCTGTTATGCACAATTAATTGTTGCACAACTAAAATTATTCCTGTTGGCACAACTAGTTTGTCTATTTTTATGTCCGATTTTACAAGTGTGAAGCGTGCCGGAGGTGAAACAATGTGCATGTGAACGTCACAACATTAATAGCTAATCGGTTATCGTGAAATGGAGTTTCTGTATCAGATTACATTAAACTTACTTTTATATTACAGCTGATACAGCCAGTTTCTGAAACACATTTTAATTCCACATTAAGTCTCAAGCTATCTCATTTTTAGGGTTCCGTACCTCAAAAGGAAAAAACTGAACCCTTATAAGATCACTTTGCTGTCTGTCTGTCTCTCCGTCTGTCTGTCCATCTGTATGACCGTCTGTCTGTCTGTCTGTCAAGACCCTTTTTCTCTGGAACGCATGGAGGTGTCAAGATAAAATTTCATATCAAATACTCAGGTCTACTGTCCCTAGGAGCTGTGAAAAATCAAACTTCTAAGCCAACGAAATAAAAATTCGATAATCATTTCATGAAATAGTCAGAAAACATGAATTATATTTCTATCTCTTTCGTTTGTTGACTGTACAATCTTGTTATACATAATCAATTACAAATAAGTACATAATCATACCTACTAATATTATAAATGAGAAAGTGAGTTTGTTTGTTTGTTATTCCTTCACGGCTTGACAAATCAGCCGATCATTATGAAAATTTGAATACATATTGTCAGAGGTACAGAGCCCAACATAGGCTACTTTTATCCCGTAAAAGTATGTCATTCCAATGGGAAAATATTTTTTCTACTATAGAGGGCGCTGTATCGGCCAACAGATGGCGCCACAAGTCGCGCTATGGGTTGTTTTGTTGTCAAACGAGATCTATGTCATAAAAATAAATGCGAGCGAAGCCCCGGGAAAAAGATAATTTAATTATAAATACTGAAACGCCTATTACATTAAAGTACGCAATCATTTGAAATAGACTTTTAGCTCGACAAACCAAACATTAGATAGACAGATAAAACATTTACATATTAATAAAAAAAGAAATGGATGAGTTCGACGTTGCTTAACATATAAATAGGAAAGATTTTTGTATTTGTGTGTGTGTGTGTGTATGTTTGCAATTAATAAACTCAGACTACTGGACCGAATCTTTCACCGTTGGAAAGGTACGAAGATTGGACGGGCCGCTCGTTAGTTCATTATATTTTTTGTTACTTAGCCAATTCAATCTTTTTTTTTGTACTTTCCGCATTACGTGATCTTATAATACTTACATGATTAAATAATTGGCTATCTGTCTGTGTAAATAAGTTTATGTTGTCGTGAAAAAAAAACATTTCGCCCCGTTAAAACTACAACTAACACTATACAAGTTTGGAAGAGTGATTTGTAAAATCAATAATATTCTTGGACGAATCACACAACGCCATCTAGTTCCAAACTAAGGTTGTACTAAGGGTACCAGAATACACTTATATACTTTTATTTCAGTAAATATATACCTATTTTATATAGAAAACACCCAGACCAAGGCAAACAGACATGTTTATGCACACAAACGTTTTTCTTGCGCTCGTGATGAACATCCTACTTACGCTCTGACTCTGTGCTCTGACGCTCAGACGAGGCGTCGAAACTACGCAGTCGAGGCGGCAATCCTAAGAAATCACCACTTTATATTAATAATAAAAAAAACGGGCAAGTACGTGTTGCGCCACGCACAATGTAGGGTTCCGTATTTACAGTGCTGTGCTTGCCTTCAGTTGAGTTCAATATCAAATTCTATCACATTAAATTTGTAAGTTTTCATCAAAGAAATTTTATTTTATAAGTTCGTTGACTATTACTCGGTAACTAGTAGAGCCTACTTAACCGTTATAGTTTTCATTGAAGGTTCAGCGTATGTACTACTACCATGATTTTTTTCAAATTTCTAAACGTAAGACTTTCAGAGATAGAGGAGGGGGGGGACCACCGTGCAAAAAGAAAATTGACACGATAAATGTAAATAATTCCGAAACGAATCATTGTATCGAAAATGATCTTCCCACACCCTCAATGTTTTAAAGAGACCTATCTAACGATACACCACAGCATGGGGTGGGCGCGAAAAGAAAATCATTTCCACTTTACATGTAGGGGACTTACCCCAAAAAAAAATATCTTTCAATATTTTCTTTCAGCACTTTGTTAATATTGTTAATATGTGTATACATACCAAATTACAGCTCTCTAGCATCAAGCGTCTAGGCGCTAGACCGCGGACAGACAGACAGACAGATAGACAGACAGACGGACATGGCGAAACTATAAGGGTTCCTTGTAGTTTACTACGGAACCCTAAAAACGAGCAGCTCTTATTTCATTAGCTAATTGCAAAAAGATATAATTAAAAATAAATAATTGTAACATATTGTAGAAGCTATAACTTCAAAACATATATTTGTCTTCTAACTTTTCTAACTTCACTACAGTCAACTTTGTGACCGTGCGTGCATGACGTGCATCCACACCGCAGTATGCGTAATATCTCTTATTTAGTTTAATCCGTAACTTTAGGAACATTCTTCAACTTTTGCCAGTTTCTTTTTGTTGTCAAATGTTGCCCACTAACACTTGGAAACGTAAAGTATACAAAAAGTGAGAGAGTGGAGCTCAACAAACGTCTACTCCATACATTTTCTAACATTATTCAATCAACTGTCCATTTCGAATGCGAATAAAATTAACTGTTAGTATGAATACCTACCTACTATTTTCTGCTTTGTGATTTTGCTGTATATTGTTTACCGTTAGGACAGTGCGGACTCTGAATTTGTGGTGAACAGTCGACTTTATGTGGTCAAATGTGCCGAGTGTTAAAGAAAATAAATAAATGTATTATCAGACCTAGAGTATCTTGTAAGGTTAGATATTTTAATTTTTTTTTAAATTAGTATCTGCGCAAATTGGCCACCGATCACAACCACCGGTGGCCGGCAGTAGTAGACAGGAATGGTGGTCGAGTGGCTAGCGATGGTCACTTTATCTCGAGGGTCGCGGATTCGAATCCTGCGCAATGCAAACATTTTGTGTGCATGAATATGTCAGTTTGGCTTGGTCTAACCAGTCTAGCTGTATAAATCATCCCGCTTCAAGAATCTCCCTTCAATCGAAGGCAATTACAGCATACTCTGCCACGCTTTTTCGAATTGTTTCAAAAATTCAATGTTATCAAGCCGCCTGAAAGCAACCTACTTGGCCTAACGACTATCATCCATCGACATCAACCGAAACGGCTTAACGAGACTTACTGAAGCACCGATTGATGTATTAAAAGACACTTTGGCCTTTGGTACTTTGTACATTAATGTAAGTGCCTTATTGATCTTTGTATGTCTACTAAAATTTGACTTTGCAATGTCACATAGATAAAAAAACCGGGCAAGTACGTGTCGGGCCACGCACAATGTAGGGTTCCGTATTGTGTACAATTCCATATTCTATGACATTTGTACGTTTTCGTCAAATAAATTTTACTTTATAAGTTCGTCGGCTATTACTCGGTAACTAGTGGTGCCTACTTAGCCGTTATAGTTTTCCTTGTAGGTTCACCATATGGACTACTACCATGAATTTTTTCGAAATTCTAAACTTAAGACTTTCGGAGATAGAGGGGGGGGGACCACCGTGCAAAACTTTTACTACGGTTACTACGGAACCCTAAAAAAGATAAAAACCTATTTATTCATATAAAAAAGAAATGTGTCTGTATGTAATTCTAAAATATACTTTTATGTCATACGGTAGACAAAGAAGTCACCTTAAAAAAAGTATATAAATAAATGTAACGTAGAAAGGCCGCCGCCCATGAAGTTAGAGGAGCTATCAATACGTTGACGGTTGACCTCAACACAGAATATGTAAGTAGGTGTGTAATGTGACAATTTAAAATTAATGAAATAATAACAAAAGTAGCATTTAAGGGCCTACGTCGTAAAAGAATTGCGGCCGACTGAGCCCGCCCCGCCCCGCGCCCGTGCGACGCATATATCAATTCCTGCTTCGAGAGACAGAGATGGGACACCGTGAACCCAACGAATTTTTAACAAGTGCCAAAACACATTTAGGCTTATTTAAAATTCATTAATATAGTTTTTTAATATTTGTTTTTACAATCTAGAAAACATTAATGTCTTTCTTTAAATGAAGTTTAAAATTTCTATTATTTACCGTTTAGAAGTTACAAGAGTTCTGAAAAAAAAACAGAGGTTACTTCGTTTTTTTTTCTATCGAGGAAATGTGTCACAATCGTGATTTGGCTCGTTCCAAAATTTCGATAATGATGAATTAAATACATATCCAAAAATCTAAGCCTAAATTTTAGTACTTTAGAAGATATTTGGTTTATAAGGACCCTTCTTTTTTTCACATAGCTTAAGAATGCATTTCAGATTTTATTTATTTTTCATTTTCGACATGTAGACACCAGACGGGTGAAACTGTCGGCGTAGACTTGTTTGATAACAATATTAACTTTGATAATGTTCAGTTGATAAAATATAAACACGGTCTGATTAACATTAAATCAGTTACAAATTACAAATAGGAGACAGGACTACGTGTGTTTACTTATCTAAACTTTTTTTCTCTTAATATTTAAAAATATATTTGTTTTGGTATACATAAATGTCATTAGTGTAAAAAAATATTATTAACCAATTTTACATGTAGTTAGTATGTCATTTTGGTTAAAAAAAACATTTAACTAACATTTATAAACATAGCATCAGTGAATCTTGATCTCAGTTAAAACAGAAAAACAACTAAGGTCAACGAACTTCGTGTTTTGTGAGGCACCGTAAGTACTTAACAAGGTAATTTATGACATGAATTGAACATAACAGATTCACACATTCCAACTTGAGTACAAAGTACAATACAAATATTATAATTTTGGGTAATTCAGCGACTGACACCACGAAGGATTGGAACCATGGTGTCAATCGCGGAAGGACTCTTTTTGAATTGACTGAAGAATTTGGTCGCGTTTCGTGCGTCGACAGTAGGTACGTAGGTAGTCGACGCACGAAACGCGACGCGACCCAATTCTGACTGATTGACACCATGTTATTTGGTTTTTATCGCTTTGATGTGCGATGAAAGCCGACAAAAAACATTAAAGTACCTATTAAAAAAACTTCAATTTTAAATCTTAAAAAAAATTATGTATATTTTAGTTTTTAGTTAAATAATGATAGATTAGTTTAATCCTGTGACATATTTGACGAATAAAACATTTAAATTATATTTTATAAAAATAAAGTTACTGTAAACATATTATATAATAAAGTTACTGTAAATACAAATCATATTAATATACTGGTAATGGCATACAGTCTTTCACGCAAAAACGGCTGGTCAGATTTGGTATCCGGGTAGTGTATAACCTGGATTAACATATAGAATTTATCCCGGAAAACAGTCCGGGAAACGTGAATTTGGCGGGTATAACCGCGGGCATCGGCTAGTTGAAAATGTTATCGGGGCAAGCCACCATACATTCCCACCGATGTGTCTCCTGTGTAGTAGAAAATAAGAACAAAATAGATTTTTTGCCTGCGACTTCGTCCGCGTGAAGTTCCGAACCCGTTCCCGTGGGAATTCATTGAATTTCGGGAAAAGCTATAGCCTATGTCGCTCCCGGATAATGTAGCTTTCTACTGGTGAAAGAATTTTTGAAATCGGTCCAGTAGTTTCGGAGCCTATTCAATGCAAACAAAGAAACAAATGTTTCCTCTTTATGATATTAGTATATAGAAAACATTTTATCTACAATGTGATTTAATCTAAATATATTTCAGATGATGAAATATATCCTCATACCACTCTTGGTGACGGCTGCCTACCCTTTCTACTTAATATTCTTGAAGAAGCCTCATGTACCACCCAATTTGGATTACAATGAATGGTGGGGTCCCATGGAGCTGAAAGGGAAGGAAGATACCAGTATTAGACCTTTCAATATTACATTTAGTGATGAAGTAAGTACATTGGTTGTAATCGAACAGGGTAGTAGATACCACCCTCTCATAGAATATCGACGTAAAAATACAATGCGTTTAGTTAGGTGATAGAGAGATTCGGTGATATCAATGAATTCCTAGAAGACAAATATATATAATAATAATTTTTAAGAGAGGTAGGGCACAGCGGATAATCCGCTCAAATCGGAGCAGCCCGTCTGGGGAAGGACCTCCACCTTACAGAAGATCGTAGCCAAATAGCATTGGTCTCGGCCATGTTGTGTTCCTATGGTGAGTAAGGTCTCCAGAGCTCCACTTGGGGGGGTTGGGAGCGTTGGCAACGCGTGAGTGATACCCCCGGTATTGCTTACGTCTATAGGCTACGGTGACGGCTTACCATCAGGCCGACCGTATTCTTGTTTGCCACCTGTGTGGTATAAAAAATAAAAATAAAAACATAAAAAAAATACCTGTGAAATAATTTTTCTTATAAACATACTATCATACTAATATTTTAAATGAGAAAGTGAGTTTGTTTGTTTGTTATTCCTTCACGGCTTGACTAATCAGCCGATCATTATGTTTGTATATATATTGTGAGTTGTACAGAGCCGACCAACATAGGCTACTTTTTATCCCCTGAAAGTATGTCATTCCAATGGGAAAATATTTTTTCTACTATAGAGGGCGCTGTATAGGATGCTATCAGCCAACAGATGGCGCCACAAGTCGCGCTATGGGTTGTTTTGTTGTCAAACGAGATCTATGTCATAAAATTAACGAGCGAAGCTGCAGGGAAAAGCTCGTAATATATAATAAAGACAATAATACATAATAAATACCTAAATAATTGCGTAATAGACATAACAGTGGCCCCTCTCTCTTTGCAGCGTCCTTAATTGATACTAGATTTAAGGTGACACTGTACAACTACATTAAATAAATAAATAAATAATTAAATATATAGGGACAATTCATACAGATTGAGCTAGCCCCAAAGTAAGTTCGAAACTTGTATTATGGGATACTAACTCAACGACATTATATTTTATAACAAATAGGTACATATATAGATAAACATCCAAGACCCGAGGCCAATCAGAAAAGTTCGTTTTTCATCATGACCCGACCGGGGATCGAACCCGGGACCTCCTGGGTGGCGACCCAGGAGTTCCCGGGTTCGATCCCCCGAATTTCGAACTTACTTTGGGGCTAGCTCAATCTGTGTGAGTGTCTGGCGTGGAAACCATTACGCCACAGAGGTCGTCATTAAAAGGAAGCAATAAATGATTGAGTAAATGATTGAGTATTGGGTGATACACCTAAAACCCAGTGTCGACGAAAACTTTTATCAGTGCTGTTTGAATCGTTTTTATATGGGCATAAAAAATGTAGTATATAATGTTCTGGTTTCGTCAGGGCTGTTTGAACTGGGCACAAAAAAATGAACATAATTGGCTCTCAAAACTATTGTGGTATCGATAAAAAGAATATTTATATTAATAACTTCTTATTAAAAAAACTACCTAGTCCACATTCTTTACAAGATTTCTTTACCCAATCTTGTAAGTTATACCCAATCTCTTTTATTTCTGCTTTTTCAGTATTATTGTATTGTTAGTAAATACTTAAGGGCACACTATTTTCAGATGATATCCGATCTCCGCACTCGGTTGAAAAACCACAGACCATTTGCTGAACCCCTGGAAGGTGTCCAGTTTCAATATGGCTTCAATACTAAGGAGATAGAACCCTGGCTGAATTACTGGGCTGATGAGTACCCCTTCAAAGAGAGGGAGACGTTCCTCAACCAGTATCCTCAGTTTAAAACTAATATCCAAGGTCTGGATATACATTTCATCAGAGTTAAACCGCAGGTAAAGTTATTTATAAAATATTTTTGAAATAAAAATTTCACCTATAGAGGTAGGGCACAGCGGATAATCCGCAAATCCTCAAATCGGAGCAGCCCGTCTGGAGACGGACCTCCACCTTACAGAAGATCGTAGCCAAATAGCATTGGTCTCGGCCATATTGTGTTCCTACGTTGAGTAAGGTCTCCAGAGCTCTACTTGGGGAGGTTGGGAAGGTTGGCAACGCGTGAGTGATACTCCCGGTATTGCAAGCGTCTATAGGTTACGGTGACGGCTTACCATAAGGCCGACCGTATGCTTGTTTGCCACCTTTGTGGTATATAAAAAATCTCCCCGCCCCAGTGGTAAAACTTTTTATATTTTTTTAAAGACAAAAAGTGCTCTACTGAAAAGTACACTTTTTTAAGATGTACCGGTTTCACAGGACACAGAATTATATTACCCTGGCGACACCTATCGCCATAACCCCATTCACAGATAATATGCGGCTTTCGGTTAGATTAAAAATTAATTTAAGAAACTTTACCTCTTTTTGATTTCCAACGTTTTATTTGTTTACATTAACATTATGTAGCGATCATAAGAATATTATGAACGCAAGTTCTCTCGATATCCGGCCGAGTGCTCTTACCACTCAGCTACAGGGAAGGTTAGAAATGGCGGTGAAAATTTAACTGCGTGAGTCGCAGTTCGCAGTGCATGTAATAATAAATTCTTTTGCCCCCATACAATCCTGTTGGCTACATAAACTGTTTAACACGCTGTGCTAGTATGTAACAAATAATTACATCTATCAACATATACAAATCACACAGATTGAGCTAGCCCCTTTTCGAGCTCACTTAAGTTCGAAATTTGTGTCATGGGATACTAACTCAACGATACTATATTTTATAACAAATACACATTGCGACCCAGGCCAATCAGAAAAAGTTCGTTTTTCATCATGACCCGACCAGGATTCGAACCCTGGGGACCTCCTAGGTGGCGGTCTGGCATGTAACCATTACGCCATATCCTGTATCCAATCGCAGGAACACCACACTGTAACAAAAACATAATCTTAATTCACTCATACATAGTCAAAAAATTATAACTAAAAACATACAAAATTGTGCCAAGATAAAAAAAAAACATTACGCCACGGAGGTCGTCAAATTGACATTTTATTACATTCTTTACAGTTTTTACTTATTGATTAGCCTTAAATAAATAATATTGGCATTATCAATTGCAGGTGAAGAATGTGAAGACAGTACCAATCCTTCTTCTTCACGGATGGCCAGGTTCTGTAAGGGAGTTCTACGAGGCCATACCGCATTTGACAGCGGCAGATGAGGGCAGAGATTTTGCCTTAGAAGTCATAGTACCAAGTCTACCTGGCTTTGGTTTCTCTGATGTGAGTATCCTGAAAAAACATAAGTAAATAATTGCATATTGATATGGATAATTACATGTCTGTATAAAATAACACTCCACTTAATAATAAAAAAACAAGAGCCACTTCTGTGTCTAGTAAAACCAGGATTCAAAACAGTGTGACATCAGATTCACAATAAGTAATGAAGCTTGATAATGTATCTCAGGAGAGAAACTATATAAAATAAATAAATAAATATATAAGGACAATTCATACAGATTGAGCTAGCCCCAAAGTAAGTTCGAAACTTGTGTTATGGGATACTAACTCAACGATATTATATTTTATAACAAATACATAGATAAACATCCAAGACCCGATGCCAATCAGAAAAAGTTCGTTTTTCATCATGACCCGACCGGGGATCGAACCCGGGACCTCCTGGGTGACGGTCTGGCGTGGTAACCATTACGCCACGGAGGTCGTCAAAAATATGCAGAGAAGGCCTGTTATTTTTTTTTTCCTGTTCTATGAAAAAACGATTTCCAATTCATTTTTACAGGCGGCAGTTAGACCAGGCTTAGGAGCTATTAAGATGTCAATCGTTCTCAGAAATCTGATGCATAGACTTGGGCACACACAGTTCTATATACAGGGTGGCGATTGGGGTAGTGTAGTATGCAGCTTTATGGCTACAATATTTCCTAAGGTATGAACGTTTTTTTATAGGTACAAATTACACAGATTGAGCTAGCTCCAAAGTAAGTTCGAGACTTGATCATGATCATGACCTGATCGGGATTCGAAACCACGAACTTGAATCGAAATAGTATCGGTTTTTGTTACGAGAATATGTCTGGCAAGATCAAGATTAGTCAAATCTTTTTAAAATATTACTGACTAGTAAGATGGCTTGTTTACAGTACATCTAGTTGTACCACCCGCACATAGGAGATGGCTCATCATCTGCGGCGCACCAGTAGTGGTGTTGCACAAATCACAGTAAAGTTGAAGTGGCACTTGGCTTAGTGACCCGAAAGGGATCTTGGTCTCTGATACTAGAGAGCGCCAGAGTTCTCTGTTCTACGCGACGTCCAGTCTTCTACATCTATCTCGTGCAGATCAGCCATCACTGCATCGCTCCACCGAAATCTGGGGCAGCCAACCAGTCTTACTGACACCTTAGGCCGATTCAAGGCTCCGACCCTCCTCCATTCCTTCAAGATGACGAAGGTAGCAGAGTTATAGACCAAATATGGTAGGTTCGTTCACCAGTGTTTAATAATATTGAGTATTTTTCAATTTTCAGGAAGTACTAGGCTTTCATAACAACCTAGGTATGGTTATAACGCCTACAGCGATGTTACTGCATTTCATAACGTGGTTATACCCACCACTATTCGTGGATTCTAAATTAGTCGATCGACTAGACTGCGTTTCTAATTCGTACTGGGAATTCGGTTATTACCATTTGCAAGCGTCGAAACCTGATACTGTGGGTTAGTTTTCATTATTTTATAGTCCTTGATTTAGTTGGTATTACTAAAAAAGAAAGAAAGGAAGAAAATGTTTAAAAAGGTGATCCAAAAAAAAACGAGGCTCCGGCGCAAAAAAATTGTATTTCAGATTTTAGAGAATATTTATAAATAAGTATTCTATTCATATTCTAAACTAGCACTATCTCTCTATCGGGTGGCTAATACTTTTTAGGGTACCGTAGTAAACTACAAGGAATCCTTATAGTTTCGCCGTGTCCGTCTGTCCCGTCTGACCAAAATTTAAACAATTATAACAAGGAATATGACATGAAACGATTTGATAAATAAAAATATAAGCTGCCTGTAATAAATGTTTTTGTTTTGAATGTGCGTAAGAGAGTTTTCTGTGTTGATAAAATTACTTATTTTTTCAGGAGTGGCCCTAACTGATTCTCCAGCGGGATTGTTTGCATTTATTCTAGAAAAAAGTTTAGTAGCAACTAATTATAATTTCCGCGATCAAAAAGACGGAGGCCTGGATACCTGGGTTTGGAGTAAAGATCACATTTTTGATAACCTTATGTTTTATTGGAGTACCGGCAGTATTACCACCGCGGGTAGAATTTATGCTGAATCGGCTAATAAGAAGCAGTTTGCAACGAAGCTTAACGAGTAAGTATCTATATTATGAGTCAAATACTAACACCCATATTCTAAGATATTTCCTCCTAACTTCCTTCACTCAAACTTAACTTAAGGATTTCCTCGAGGAATCCTCAAAACCCATTCTTGGTTATTTGTTCGAGGATCCTCGAATATGATATAAATAGGAAAACCCCTCTACTATTCACACGATTTTCATTTACAAATAGAAGAGGAGCCAATGTGTCCTTTGGAACTCAGCATTGTGATAAAATTTCATTGGATTTTTTGATGGTAAGTCCTCGAGTGTTCCTTAAGGTAGGTCGCTAGGTACCTTGAGTTGACAGTTGCTTCCTCACCTCCACCTCACCTCGACTGAGGAAACGTGTGGAGTAGAGGGTTTTTTTTTCAACTTAGCATATCGATTTCATTGAGGGAGGCACAGAAGTTTGGAGGAAACGTCTTTGAATATGGGTGTAACTTATTACAGTAGCAGTACCACTATCTCACAGAATATCTTATGATGATTGAGAGAACTAGAAGCTTAATACCCGAATCAATGTGGTATATCACCATTCTGTGAGAGGCTGCTCCAGTTGAGCTAACGCATTTACGAGTCGATTCCTAATAATATAAAAAAGTACACATCATACAGAATAACAATTTTTATTTTTATACCACAAAGGTGGCAAACATGCATACGGCCCTCCTGATGGTAAGGCCGTAGCCTATAGACGCTTGCAATACCGAGGGTATCACTCACGCGTTGCCAACTCTCCCAACCCCCCAAGTGGGGCTCTGGAGACCTTACTCACCGTAGGAACACAACATGGCCTAGACTTTAGAGTCTAGACTAGACAAATATTATTTGGCTACGATCTTCTGTAAGGTTGAGGTCCTTCCCCAGGCGGGGTGCTCCGATTTGAGAGGATTATCCGCTGTGCCCTATCTCTCTTAAATTGATGATGGTGATTTTTAATAAGTATGAAATTTCTTTCTAATTGCAGGATTCCAACACCAGTACCAACATGGATAGTTCAAGCCAGATACGAGATAATGTACCAAGCACCAATAGTCTTAAGGCTAAAATACCCTAACCTAGTAAATGTTACGGTTTTCGACAAAGGAGGGCATTTCTTAGCATGGGAACTGCCGCAAGAGTTCAGTGCTGACGTCATAGATGCTGTGACGTCATTCAGGAGTTTGAAGAATGCCAAGACTGAATTATAATTTTCTTATATTTGTTATTATATGGGTTTTATTTTTGTACAGTCAATCAATAAAATAAAACAAAATGTTATAATAATTTAGTTTCAATATTTTTTCTAACGAGGAGCTCGATGGCGTCGCTGTGTGTCGCACTCTAATATGAACACGCAAATTAAGCGACATCGACCCTAGCCAGCGTTTGGATGGGTTTCGTTATCACGAGCTTCTCCGTGCTTCGGAGGGCACGTTAAGCCGTCGGCGGTCGGTCCCGGCTGTTATCGTCCCGGCATTGGAGCAGCGTGGCAGAGTACGCTCTAATCACTAAAATAACCATGCAATGTCTTGTATTTCATGGTTAAAATTCTTCAATTTTGTTTCATACCTAGTAGGTAACTTTTCAGCAATCGAGATGCACTAAAGAAGAAGTTTTTATCTAAGCTTACACGGATATTAAAAGATAATTAGCGACATTTTTTAATATCCTAGCGTTAAATGACAACAGTATCAGATTAAAACTTTTTAAGCTGCGCCAAAAGAAAAGCTTAATTATTAATCAGCGGAAGGTTATTATGATTAAAAGTTATATTGTTGCGACTATAAACTTGAAGGGGTTAAGCAGGATCTGAAGAATATTGAATTTGATTCATGTCTTTTTTTTTTGTAATTGCATCTGATAAGAAATGATTTTTTTGGAATTTCCACGAGAAATCGAATTAGGTATCTACATACAAACGAAGTTGCGCGGGTTTCGACACGATGCTCAAAAAATCCGCCGCACAAAAGAATACTGTCAGATCGCGACACAAAAAATAAAACATTTTAATAAAAATATTCTATTAAAAAAAAAACAAACAAAAAAAATATTTGATATTTTCTCACCCCTAATATGAAATCAATTGGTGCGCATCCCTTACTGGTAACAATGGCTAAACCAACAGGGAGAGGCGTGTGGCACTGCGATAAGGGTGGGTGGAGTCAGCTTAAGGGTGGTTAGGGGAAAATTAGGGTTCCATTTTCAATTTTATGATTCCCACCCTTACTAATTCTGTGGTAGATATAACGAGACAGATTCTAAAAACGCATTTTAATTGGACAAATAGTCATTCTGTTTTTCTTTAGTTGACAGCCATAATGCATATAATGCGTCATCTATATATATGGTATGAAAGAGTCTATATATATAAAAGGAGAAGCTGACTGACTGACTGACATAAGGGCCTAAACTATAAGGGTAAGAAACTTGAAATTTTGCACATGGGTTCCTTTTATAAAGTAGGGGAGCACTAAGAAAGGATTTTTCAAAATTCTCACAGGAAAGCGAGATATGCGCAAACGAATTTTCCAGGGATTTACTAATTAACTATAAAGGGTGACGTTTCAAGTGGTTGCCATTTTTAAAAATAAGCTCTATAGAACAATATAAAAATATGACTTTATCGTAATTATATTTATTCGTAGTATTTTTTGAAAAACATTAACTTGAAAACAGTGGCGGTCGTTCCAATAAAGCCGAAAAGCCGGGCTTGTCCTCATAAAATACGCATTATAATTTTTTTTTTGCTTTTTACTCCAATCTGATTCTTAGTCCCTCCTCAAAAAATGGCAACCTCTTGAAAAGTCAGGTTGTTTAAATGGTGTTGAGCAATTTCAGCGTATGCATTAAAAAAATACAAGAAAGAGCAAATTTTTAAGTGTTAATGCATTTATGAGATGGAATAGCTCAACAGGGATAGTACTACCATCTCACATAATATTGGCGTAGACCAGCATTGCGTTTAATTCGGTGAGTGAAATATCCGGAAGCCCAACTCCATTCCATTATATCCCTACCAGTAACGCTATTACTAATGTTTAAGGCGTTTGGCAATTTCTTTAAATATCTTGTCTTCTTCTTTTCGAATCAATGACTAGATTAGGTTTGACCAGTACCTGGCAACGGCAGCACCTGTCGGTTGCCATGAGAAGGTCCTCCCGAGTACACTCAGTTGGGCACAAATATCTTGTCAACAGTTTATCAGACACTAAATTATTTGAAGCTTATCAGAATATAGCAAAGTCGGCGCTAAAGTCATATGCGCGTCGGTAATATAAAAAATAAATATTAAATCCCATTTTATTGCTACTTATGAAGTATTAACTTTAACTACTTCCTATCACACCCCAATAAGTATAAAACCCTTATCAGACACGTGACGTCATTTGTCGACGGACGCCTTGACTTATGGGGTGTTATGACCCATGGGAAACCAGCCCTTGATATGAGTGGGAATAATTTACTATGTCGATGAATATTAATCTAATCTATTTTTTGTAAAAATGGTACAATCCTAGATTTCAGAGAGCATTTTTTTTTATATTTATTCATAAAATAGGTCCGACAGACAGTTTATCTCGTCAAAGAATACATTACAGTAATAAATTATTTATGTAATTAATCTTAGCAAAATGACCACTGGTAAAAGAAATGGCGAAAGAAAACCAGTGACGTCCTTTTTGTCATATAATACATTTCATATAATATGATTCGAAAGTGCTTGTAATATGCATCATATCCCCGTATTGGTCGTGGTCCACCTGCGTGGTACACCTGGGTGGACCACGGGCATTTTTTCTTGCCCGTGGTCCACCAACATTACTCATCACTACCACTTACAGTCTTTAGATGCGCCAGCACTTCAGCCTCAGAAGTACTCTCCTTGACGTAAAATATGTGAAGATAACTACGTCTTTCGGACGGCTGTAGAGTAGACCTGCCCGGCAGGGCCGATCCTCGCAGTACTACATGTTTTGAAGAAAGTTTACTCTTGACCTCAATCCATCCATCTTCCTGGGTTGCACTGTAAGAAACTGAGCCATCCGGAGCAGGATCAATCACCGATGGTCCAGAAGTTTGCTTGACCTGGCGGGCTTTGCCAGGAGATAATGAGTCTATATCAGAGGCAGCAGTAGCGGGCTTCTCGGTAACTTTGATAAGAGTAACAAGAGACAAAGTATTAGGTTTGACCATAGAATTATTTCCCCTTGTAGGCTGGCTATTGTGTACTTTGGAGATGGCAGCGCAGCACTATTAAGTTGTGAGTTATTTGTAGTAGATCCAGGTACGTAGAGAAATAAAGTACTTACTAAATGCGAGATGTCAATCCAAATAGCGCTATGGCAAATCCTAAATATGTAGAATAGATAGGTGTTAATTAAACGAGCAGACCAGTCTCCCAAGATGACAACCAGGGGGGCAATTCATGTAACAAGAACCGATTCTACTTCGATTTAACGACACTCGCTGTCCCATTCAATTCCTATTTTGTATGAGTGAGACAGTGAGTGTCGTTGAATCGAAATAGAATCGGTTCTTGTTCGGAGTCATTTTTCAGTTATTTATATTCTCATAAAAAAAATGTACCTAATTGATTAGGAGCTCCATGGTGCCGCTGTGTCGCAATAACGATCACGCAAGTTAGAAAATGTCGAACCTAGCCAGTGTTTGGATGGGATTCGTTATTTCGATTTGAGTCAGACGGCATTTTATCCCATCGGTCCCGGCTGTTGTCGATAAATGACAGTCGTTAAGCCAATTCGGTGATCTTCAGGCGGTTTGAAGAAACTAGCATTAAAATATATTTTTTTAATACACGACGGACTAACAAAAATCTTTTTATTTTGCAGGAACATAACTTTATTATTCAGGAAAAATCAACAGTATGCTTTTATTCCGAACGTGTATCAATTTTTAAAACTAGTAGCGCCATCTCTATTCAAATGCTAAAAATATGCTAAAAATAATCTGCTGCTATTCATTGTAAGCAAAAGATAAATAGTTACATTTATTTACCACAGATGGCGCTGTTTGTAAGGTTGCGGAAAAAGTAATTTTCGTGTACACATTTACATTACATTCCTAAAGCTGGCGTTGTAGTTAAAGTATTGATTGTAAAAACTTGTTTTCTGACGAATGAGTATTACAATATTTAATGATCGTTTCACTTCACTCCTCCTAGCTATCATACTTACTTTGTTACATTAGGTTATTCCTACCGCTAGGATACCTTTGGACATATTAAGAGAGTTGTAAAAATATATAGTAATACCTACATTGAATTTTCACAGTGAACTTAAAAAGGAAAATAGGGATATCTTAGTGGGGAATTAAGATGAATTAAGATAAAAAGTGTTTGTGCGACTGGCTGAAAATTTTATTTAATTATCTGATTGATATGCCAACTGAAACTTTTTTATATCACTAAGGTGGCAAACAAGCATACGGCCCGCCTGATGGTAAACAGTCACATAGATTTCTAGACGCTTGCAATACCGGGGGATATCAATCGCACGTTGCCGACGCTGTAGAAAGGGAGCTCTGGAGACCTTACTCACCGTAGGAACATAACATGGCCGAGGCCGAGGCCAGTGTTAATTGGCTACGATCTTGTGTAAGGTGGAGGTCCTTCCCCAGATTAAAAATGTTTGTGCAACTGGCTGAAAAAATATTTACCAGATTTTTTATTTTATTTACATTCGTTACCAGAGAGACATCTAGGGTTCATTATTAAAAAAGATAAAAATAACAAACCAATCTATTTTTATTTCTGCATTTTCCAGCGTCAAATACATTTAATTCTAGAAGGAAATTATTAATAATAGTTTATACTTAACAATAAGTGCTTTTATACTAAAAAAAATAATAATTGTAATATTTTTCATAACCTTGCGAATATTACTATGAAAGTGTTAAAATTATAACAATAAAATAATTGTTAAATTCCATAATTTATTTTTCGGAAAAATAAAATTTTATGACTTAAACTTTAATTTTATTGTCATTATTTTCATAAGAAACATTATTTTTTTCATAACATTCTGACAAGTATTTTTATTACTTGAAATTTTGACAAATAAATAATAAAGATCTGTAAATCTTTTAACATCGAATATTACCGTTTTTTTATTATCAAATTCACAATAAATTATTAATTACTTTTATTTATATTGTCAATAACAAATTCATAGTAATAAAAATTGTCATTACAAAGTTTTTATATGTTATTGTCATTTTCATAAGCAATGTAAAAGTTCTTTAGTACATATTTGGAATAATTTTTTATTCTAATTATAATTTATACTTTTAACCGAATTGTCGAGAATTTTGATCGATCGATATTATCGTTCTATTGTGATAACAATAAGTCGATGTCTAAATAATATGTCAATCGTACGTAATGCGTAAGAGCGATGATAGCATAAGCGTATTTTTAACGTGCGCAGAGGACGCGCGTTTTCGGCGCGCCGTTGATGCCGATTTTAGCGTTTGTGTCAAAATACGCGCGTTTAAATAAATAAATAAATATATAGGGACAATTCATACAGATTGAGCTAGCCCCAAAGTAAGTTCGAAACTTGTGTTATGGGATACTAACTGAACGATATAATATTTTATAACAAATACATATATAGATAAACATCCAAGACCCGAGGCCAATCAGAAAAAGTTCGTTTTTCATCATGACCCGACTGGGGATCGAACCCGGGACCTCCTGGGCGGCGGTCTGGCGTGGTAACCATTACACCACGGAGGTCGTCAAAACGGTCGGAGGTTTAAAGGAACAGAGGAGGGCGTGCGGTTCATGCCTTGCCTTCCTGTATCTACGCGCAGTAGATGCGCGTTTCACGATCGCCCCACCCATGTGTTTATGTTTAGAAGGTCCCCATCCACACGTAATTTCAAATTTGTAGTTTCTATTGATCATCAAGGAAATCGTACGATCCATCTCATAATCTTGTCCGCTCACACACGAACACGGTTCTCAGTATCAATGCATAGAGAAATTTTGCGTTCAAATCTCTTCGAAGCGAATATCGCAGCATTGTCGTCTGCGCGTTTAAAATACGCGGTGTGCTATCGCTCTTAGGTTTGATAGCATTTAAAAAATACAGTACATTTAAGCAAAAAAAGTAATAGAAAATGTTTCTTATTTGTTAATTAATTTTGTATATTGTTTTGTACAATCTAGTCTTTTAATGAAACACTAAGCTAGTTAAAGCCCTTCTATATTATTTACTAGAATATTGAATTATGTATTTTATTTAATTTATAAAATGATTTTTTATTAATCGAGGTTATATTTGATTTTGGGAATGTCAACCACGTATAAGTAAGTTTATATTTAAAAAAAGTATATAAGGAGTAAAAAATGTCATGTCATTCCTTGAACTGGGACATAATGTACGTTATATACATCACGATGACATAGAAATTTTATGTATACATGATAGTACATAATTGAGACAAAAATTATTTCAAAATATGAAGTTTTGTGAGTTAAGCCTTTTGCGCCCGAGACGGTACCTATACAATTTGTCAATGCGATCATCAATGAAAAATCTCTCTTTCTCTGTCGCTCGGGCCACGCCCTGGCCACGCCCATAAAACATTATTTTTGTGGTTTATTTGAATAAAAAAGTAATAAACTTTCCATCACACTTTTTCTGGCTTTGGACAGACAATTAGTTAGGTACCTGATACTCTTAAACACAGTGACTTCAGTTTGCAAAAAAATCACAGCTGATCAGCTGTTTTTCTCAGCTGTTTAGTTAGTACCTACATACTAACGTCGCTTACGTACTATCGTAAGTACCTACTTAGTAGGGATCAAATAACTACTTATCTTGCGGTAACTAATTTGGCGTGTTTAAACGTTTTACAATAATTGGTAGATAAAATGCACTCAAGGTTACATACCAAAAAGTACAAGTAGGTATTCCAGCAGCGACCACATGAGATGAGAGATACATGCCAATAACCTGGCCGGAACGCATTTCGAACTTACACTCATTACGCACTCGAACTTACACTCATTACGCACTCGAACTTACACTCATTCGCTATCCTGTATCACTGCACATCACCTCAAATGCATTAATTATTTTACCCCACACATGCGTAACACGAAACGAGAACACGAACACTCATCCACCAGTCCATGAAGAGATACATGACCACAGAACATGTAAGAATAGGTATTCTTACGTGTTCTGTGACATGGACCTTACACAAATTATTTTTCACCGTGGTACCTACGACTACCATGTTGACAAACTCGTTAATCGTTATCGTTTTTGAAAACAACGCACGCACGGCAAGATGACAATTACAAAACCATGAAACCATCTGCTAACTACCTACTCTGAAAGTCTGAAGTGAGACTGAGTTAGCGATGCGCGACTTCGAATAATACTAGGTAATACCACAGTTATTATAATACTAATACTTAATCATTCGACTCCACGAATCATTTGACTGCGCGGCGCGATATTCGACTGGAGTCGATACGGTATCTCGCCCGGCCGGACAGAGCAAGCGGGGCGGGGCGGCCGCGGCGGCGCCGGCGCCGGCGGCGGCGGCGGCGCGACTCGGCGACACGCGCGCAACGCGCGAACACGTAAATGATTCGTGGAGTCGAATTATTTGAAGTCGCGTAGCGCATCGCTAGCGAACAGTCAGGCGATACGTTCGGTTCAACTCGGGCTTGGTCGGTCCGCTGCGCCGCTGCCGCCGGCCGCTAATTTTTCATGTTGTTGCCTCAGACCAATTAAGAAGTCGTTGTTGCTATGTTCAATTCAACTTCGCACCAAAATTTAAATGTTTCTTTCGCAACAAAATAATGTTGAGATTCCGCTCTATGAGTTTACCAGATAGGTATTCTGGCACTATCAAACAATTTCACCGGTAAAAATACTTTTCACAACAAAAATAGGTACCTACTTAATAATTAATAACAATCAAAAATCGTAGCGGGCGATTCAATTAGGTAACGGAAACTAATTAAATTAACCTTGTTTATTATTGAACTAATCCGAATGAATTAACTGAAACTTATAACTAACTAACTAATCTATTACACCCTGGTGAAGTTGGCGCCACTTTTAAAAAAAAAACTATTTTTTTTAGAGTTCCCGATAGCTTATGAATAGTTCTGGAGTTCTCTCTAGAAAATTCTCATAGTTCCGCGCAAATTTTCGAAAAATCGTCAAAAAACAAAATCGAGCGCCAACTTCACGCAGCGCCGCTTTTTGTTTAAATGGAGTTCTGAGCGGCAAAATGCAATCAGAAGGAAGAGTTCTGGAGTTCTAGATAGTTTTTTTTAATAGTTCTGCTGATTTAAAAAAAATTTTTTTTGTTGAAAAATTACAAAAATTGATTTCGTCGGAGTTCTGCATAGGGTTCTAAACGGCGCTAGGAGAGTTCTAGCAAATGCCGCAATCAGAACTCTCGTACGACTAATTTTGCCGTAGTTATAAAAAAATAATGTTTAAAGTCCGCCATTTTGTTTTCGAAAGCTGGTTTTTTCGGAGTTCTGCTTGGGGTTCTAAACGGCGCTAGGAGAGTTCTAGCGAATACCGCAATCAGAACTCTCGTACGACTAATTTTGCCGTAGTTATAAAAAAATAATGTTTAAAGTCCGCCATTTTGTTTTCGAAAATTGGTTTTTTCGGAGTTCTGCTTGGGGCTCTAAACGGCGCTACGAGAGTTCTAGCGAATGCCGCAATCAGAACTCTCGTACGACTAATTTTGCCGTAGTTATAAAACAATAATGTTTAAAGTCCGCCATTTTGTTTTCGAAAATTGGTTTTTTCGGAGTTCTGCTTGGGGTTCTAAACGGCGCTAGGAGAGTTCTAGCCAATGCCGAAATCAGAACTCATGTACGACTAATTTTGACATAGTTATAAATAACATAATGTTTAAAGTCCACCATTTTGTTTTCGAAATTGGTTTTTTCGGAGTTCTGCTTGGGGTTCTAAACGGCGCTACGAGAGTTCTAGCGAATGCCGCAATCAGAACTCTCGTACGACTAATTTTGACATAAAAAACATAATGTTCAAAGTCCACCATTTTGTTTACGAAATTGGTTTTTTCTGAGTTCTGCTTGGAGTTCTAAACGGCGCTACGAGAGTTCTAGCGAATGCCGCAATCAGAACTCTCGTACGACTAATTTTGCCGTAGTTATAAAAAAATAATGTTTAAAGTCCGCCATTTTGTTTTCGAAAATTGGTTTTTTCGGAGTTCTGCTTGGGGTTCTAAACGGCGCTAGGAGAGTTCTAGCGAATGCCGCAATCAGAACTCTCGTACGACTAATTTTGCCGTAGTTATAAAAAAATAATGTTTAAAGTCCGCCATTTTGTTTTCGAAAATTGGTTTTTTCGGAGTTCTGCTTGGGGTTCTAAACGGCGCTAGGAGAGTTCTAGCGAATGCCGCAATCAGAACTCTCGTACGACTAATTTTGCCGTAGTTATAAAAAAATAATGTTTAAAGTCCGCCATTTTGTTTTCGAAAATCGGTTTTTTCGGAGTTCTGCTTGGGGTTCTAAACGGCGAAATTTTTGAAAACAAAATGGCGGACTTTAAACATTATTTTTTTATAACTACGGCAAAATTAGTCGTAGTCAAGAACTCCAGAACTCTTCCTTCTGATTACATTTTGCCGCTCAGAACTTCATTTAAACAAAAAAGCGGCGCTGCGTGAAGTTGGCGCTCGATTTTGTTTTTTGACGATTTTTCGAAAAATTGCGCTTAACTATGAGAATTTTCTAGAGAGAACTCCAGAACTAATCATAAGCTATCGGGAACTCTAAAAAAAAATTGATTTTTAAATAAAGTGGCGCCAACTTCACAAGGGCATCTATTACATTACACGTGGCGGCGGCGCTTCTTTGGACGTGCTTTGATGCCGCCGCCCGCGGCCGCGCTCACAACAGACCCGCGCCCGCGCCCGCGCCGCTACCAGTGGTGCCACCACCGCCGCCGCCGCCGCGGCCGCGCATCGTACGACCACGGCCACCGACTCGGAGACCGCGCATGCGTATCGTAATTCTGCGTAGGGTAAACCCATCTGGTATCGGCCATGTCAACCAAATTTCACATAAAATGTAGAAAGCACATTCACACATTTTTTAGCCTGGTTTTCTAGGGGGTATTTTTTTATGAAACTGAAAAACACAAAAATTCATAAAATTTCATTTCAAAACAAGTAAGTATAAACCTCCTAGATCAGTTGTCAAACACTTATCCCCGTATCCTCGAGCTGATCAATTTCGAGTTCAAAATGGCCCGAATTTCGTCAATTCTGTGGTCGAGAGATCCGTCACTGATGAACGTTAAATGAACTTTGATCGCCTCTTTGTAGGTATTATACATTTAAAGACAACATAATAAGCTTCACTCTAGAGAATTTGTGCAAGGGGGTGGAATATTTATTAATTTCTGATCTTTGGAAATATGACCGATACCAAGAAGTGGCCGATACTAGGTGGGTATACCCTATGCGTAATACGGTCGGCGCAGTCGGCGGTATCAAAGGCCCGGCCGGCCGCACTGCGCATGCGCGCGGTGGCAACCGACGTTTTGCGCCCGCCGCCCGCGCAATCCCGCAGCAGCACAATCTGTTTGTTTTTGTCGTGCGCGTACGGGCTAGTCCGTGGGGTCGTGTTAAAGACATTGTTTATGGCCAAACAGGTCATGACATTAATGATGTTGAGGAACATAAAAGACGCGTAGTGCATGCATTCGATGTGGTGAAAGGTGATAGGGACACTTTACGTCGAGTGCAGAGACACATTAGGAAGCGCGCCTATTTATGTATAGAAAACCAAGGAGGTTATGTGCAGCAATAATTAACCCCCGACGCAAAAAGAGGGGTGTTATAAGTTTGACGTGTGTATTTGTGGATCTGTCTGTGGCATCGTAGCAACCAAACGGATGATCCGATTTCGATGCAGTTTTTTTTGTTTGAAAGGTGACCTGTGCGGGAGTGTTCTTAGCTATGATTCATTAAAATCTGTTCAGCCGTTTGAAGATCACCAGCTTTTTTCTATTTGATGAAGGGAAATGAGCAACTTCCACTGGTTAGATCGATTTGAAAGTTTTTAAGTCGGGGGTTTTTTTAATTTTTAATTTTAGTGCGTGCAGTGTTTGTGTACATAGTGTAAATAACTTGTAAATAACTTTGTAAATAACGTGATGAACTTTTAAACACGCCAAGTTACTGTAATATCTACAAGTTAACTTGCCTTATTTTGTTTTTTTAATTTTATGTACAAAATACGGTGTTAATTATTACGTGTTTATTACACTAACTCGACAGTCTAAAGCCTGTAAATAAGTGTGATAGAAGGTACATCACGTTGTTTACCAGTGCATCGCGTCAGCTGTTTTCGGTAAGTGACTTTTTATTTGACATCGCGGTAAGTTAAAAAAACCAAGCCATCATGCGCCTGGTACAATTTGGCGACCCGAGGAACTAGGAACGCAGGAGTTGTATCGTCTCATTCTTCGTAGAATGGGCGTGGCCCGAGTGACAGAGAAAGATAGAGATTTTAGATTACATTTTCATTGATTAAACACTCCTCTCTCTTTCACCCAAGGTAGGTATGGCGTAAAGATACAGTCACATATGGCCTCTCTTTGCCGACGGAAATCGCCGAATTTTCAGTCTGTTTTAACGCCGTCTTTTCTTCTTGCCACCATTTTTGTTTCGACTCATAGTTAACTTAAAGTCGAGCGAATCACCGCACCGCATTCAAAAGCCGCATGAATCTCATTCATCATACGATACAAATGAAGTCCGCGCGGTTTTAAAACGTGCCCAAGCCACGTCAAGTGCCGCCGGTGATATGTGAATGCGCCTTACCAAATCGTAGTAAAGAGGCGTAAAACGGCTCCGGGGCTTGAGGCATAACTCACAAATCTTAATTTTTTTTAAATTATTTTATTTCTCGGTTATTTATTATCCTATACATAAAATTTCTATGTCATCGTGATGTATATAAAGGATACTATGTCCCAGTTCAAGGAATGACATAACATTTTTTACTCCTTATATAACATTAAATTGTGTTTGTGAATAATAACATAAAAAATGTATCGATTAATAAAATCTCAATTTATAAATTGCAAATTTCGTAATGCATAATTATATTGCGCATAAATAGTTATTAATTAATTAATTTACATTATTAATGATTTATAATCTGTATCAACCATTATTATTAAAAATATAAACGTATTAATAAAATATAAATTCATTTATAATTATGATTTAACATTTTAAAACTCAAAATATACTGATTCGAAAATATTACAGTAAGGCAAAAAAAAGTACTTAGGTGAAGAAAATTATTAAAAAAAATTATTATACTATGTACTTACATAAAAATAAAAAAGGACGGGTTGCACTCCGGAGTGCCGGCAGAAGTGAAAACTTAAACATCAACGTTGTGCATTTTTGAATATTTTGGAATGGTTACATCTTACGCTTTTTCGATCAGGCTACGGTTCTATGACGCGAGTTTAACATTTTTTACCCATCTAAAAAAAGTGCCAAGCGCCGCTAAAGAAGTTTTCACTTAAAAAATTATTACTAAAAGTCTCGTGTCAATAATCAAGACAATGAAGTACGGGTTTTTGCTAGTAATAAATTCTGTTTATACGCAATATTATTATAATATGAAATACAATTCACAATTTTGTAAGCTATAATTTCTAGAAATAGAATCTAAGACAGGCACACTTTGCTACCACATCACATAAGCTACAAGCTAAGCTTCACTTAACAATTATTATTATTTATTAAAAACACCACTCTATGTTTTACATCAAAAATTATAATAAAATAAATCAATAAAAGTAATGTTTTATAAATATATAGTTACATAAATAAATAAATATATAGGGACAATTTATACAGATTGAGCTAGCCCCAAAGTAAGTTCGAAACTTGTGTTATGGGATACTAACTCAACGATATTATATTTTAAAACAAATACATATATATATATATATATATATATATATAAACATCCAAGACCCGAGGTTAATTATATTCATGGTTATGTTTTATTTTCTTAATTTTCCAAAAAATAGGGAATCCAATTGCTAGTAGTAATTTACGAACTGATTTTCATTTCAATTAGGTTGTAATTTGTTAGTTTGTAAAAAAAAATATTGTCTTAACCCTATTTTAATTAAAGTAACATTTTAATTTGTTATTAACAAAATTAAATTATGTAACAAAATTCATGTTTTAACTTAATTTTTTATATTATTTATATCTAATTACGCAAGCAAGCTTTATAGGGAACTTACAGCAATTATACGAAGCATATCTATGATTTTTTTTATACTTTTTAATAAATGTTAATTATCATTATTATAAAAATCTAGAAAATGTATAAATTCACAACCTATTATTTTGTAATCTATTAATTTAGTCAATAATTCATTTAATCCTTTTAATTTTTCAAGTAAATTAAATATATTTTTAACTTCTAGAATGCAAATTAATAATTCCCAAGAAAAAAATGTAAGTAGCAGGGGTGTAGGCTTTCTACGGAATTGCAATTATTATCGAAAATATAGGTAAGTACACAAAATTATTTTATAATGGTCGTCATAAATTACATGGAGATGAGGTCAATATAATTAACCATTTCGAATATTTGATATAAATAAAGGATTTGACTTACGATCTGCAAACAACCGATTGTTTCATTGATTATTTTTAATATAAAATTTAATAAAAATCAAATTTACAATTTTATTCATAAAAATAAATTTTACCATTCATAAAATTATTACGTTAAAATGATAAGAAAATTTAAAAAATAAACAAACGAATGAATTATGATTATTAATATTAAAAATCGTTTAATAAGTGGCAGGCATAAGCTTCAAAAGGCAACCTTCTAAATTGGACATTACATTTATTATTACTAATAATTACACAAAAAGAATTATTTTTGACAAATTATTTTGAATATTGTTACATAAAGTTGTTAAATCCTTTCTATATAATAATAAAAAAACCGAAAAAAAAAAATCACCACAGGATTTTTTCAAACGCACAAATTTACTGCAAATATAAAAAATACAATTGAATATTATGATGGTGCCACGATTTAAAAAAAAAAATATTTCAGAAACCTCTCCAAAACGTTTATAACAGTGAAAAAATCCAAGCACCTACAAACTAATTTTCTTTATATCATCTTAATAATAAATGAGCGATAATCCAGCTAAAACTCCAGTTGCTAGAATTATTATTAATTCACAAAATCAGCAAAGCATTTATATACAACTAATACATATTTGTTTCATAAGTATAATTTTATGCTCTATGAAAAATAATTGTTCCCCTAAAATTTTAATATAAACTAAGTAATTAATATTATTCTAACATTAATAATATAGTATAACAAATAATAATTAGAATTTCTAAAATTGAACATTGAATAAAGTATTTCGAGAATTGACAAATTATTATATTATTCTCAGTTACGAACAAATGCGTTCTACGGTAAGATCACTTCGCGCGTGAGGGCTTTAAATATTCTCGTTTTTTTTTTACACTTGTGAAGTAGGTACATTTTATTGTTAATGTCATTTATTCTATCGGAATAGGTACAGTCAGCCAATGGAAAAGGTGAGCAGGATCGTAAAATTAGCTATAACTAATTTTAAGTTGTTGTTGTTTAGTGTTAAGTTTCCAAATAAATATTTTTTCTTTCTTTCTAAAAATTATTAAGTTTTCTCAACATCGCGTGAAGGAATTTACCATTTTTATTGATCAATAACTAGTAAGTCCCGCGCAACTTCGTTTGCGTGTATTTATTTATGCACAGCAGCGCCATCTATATCAGACTTTTGATCAAATCCCACGGGAATCGCGTACTTATTGGGACAAAAAGTACCCTATGTGTTAATCCAAGGTATCAGCTACCTACATACCAAATATCATAAAAATTGGTACAGCCATTTGAGCGTGAAGAAGTAACAAACATACACACATACTTTCGCCTTAATAGTATTAGTAGAATATTCATATTTTACATTGCAAATAAGAGAGATAGAGAATATACTTTATTTGCAACATACATCTTTAAATAATACAACATATGAATGGAAAGCTTATAGACTAGTATATGAGCAACAAGGCGGCCTTATTGCTAAAAGGAATCTTTTCAAGCTGTTTCATAACGATGTTTATATTATTAGCATATTTTTTTTTGTTCTTTGTTTTGCACCATGTTCACCTTTTTCATTAGTTGTCTGTAAATAATAATTTAATAGGTAGCCTACAATCGCATCCATGTCAAAAACTACATGCCAAGAATTCTTATAATAGGGGAATTTCTAATTTATTTATAATTTTTATTACAATATAGGTATTCCAGTAATTATGATAGTTATTGTCTTATAATTTATTGTCATAGTAAGGTAGGAAAGCTCGATTTTAAAAAGTATTTTGCTATAACACATTAGTACTTGGTACCGTGACATTGTTGCAAAATGAAAAAATTATAATATTTGTCAATAAATTCTTTGTCAATTATGTATTTGACAATTATTATTATTATTCTGTCAATAACTATTTGTCAATTATTTATTTGACAAACAAAAAATGTTATCAAATATTACTTTGGTATAAAGTTATTTTTTTTTACGAAAAATCTGAACCCGATTTGTTTTTTTTTTATTTTTTTTTTCTTTTTATCATTTTTTTATTCTGCAACAACCTACTAATGTTGTTATAGCTTTAATAAGATCATTAATTTCGCTATTTGGAATGTGATATATTCATCTAATAATAAGAAGTTCTAAGGAAACTTTAGAGAGGTAACGATGGACCACTGATCTCTTAAATAAAGCATTTTAATGGGGGGCTTATATAGAATAGTATTGTAACTATTTATTTTAACTTAAGGCCGTATCACACCAGACTGAATTCAGATTCTAACAAAAGAGATGGTGCAATACGAACAAGCGGGAAGCACTTACAACTTCTCACTTCTTCTCTATTTTGTTAGACTCTGAATTCAGTCAGGTGACTCAGGTGTAATAAGGGCTTTTTAGGGCCAACGCTAAAAGTGGCGCGGCGCGGGTTCACAGAACCGGCGGCGATGGGCGCGTCGCGTCTAAACAGTTCCATTGGTCTATAAAACCCGCCACACGCGCCCTTACTAAATGGCGCTGCTAATACTCGTACATACATTTAACGATACGAACACGCTAGAGGCGGCGGCTGTTTTAATGTAGGCCCTTATACTGAATCAATGATAAGCTGATCAACATTGGCAACACTGAAGGCCAAAAACCAAGGCTGCTTTCCAATTGATGGATTCGGAACAAGCCCACCACACATTCCCACCGCTGTGTCTCCTGTATAGCCAGGATCAACAACGGCGACCTCAGATTGACAATAAGCAATGATGGTTTTTAATTAACTACAGCTGTCTTGGAACTCACAACGAATTTAATCAGCAAGAAGATAGACGGAGTAGGAAGTAAAATTTAAATAAAAATTGATCCAGGCATACTAAGTACGAAACGTAAATCCGATACTTCGGCCGAAGTATCGAAAGAATTTTAACCGTGAAATACAAGTTATTTCATGATTATAATTCAATTAACTACTAAAATAACCATAAAGTACAAGGTATTTCATGGATAGAATCCAAGGAATTACTAAAATAACCATGAAATAACTTGTATTTCACGGTTAAAATTCTTTCGATACTTCGGCCGAAGTATCGGATTTACGTTTCGTACTTAGTATGCCTGGATCAATTTTTATTGGCTTTATAGTTAGACATAGGGATAGGAATATTACGGTAGTGTGATGGGCTAATTACATTGTATTAGTCACAAGAAAAAGTGTAACCTCCTTTCAAGTTACAATACTATTCTATGTAAAAAAAATATATTAAAGATAGATTTTTAGATATGGTTTTAACGATATGCGAGTAAAATATATGTTTTTTTTGTTTCACTAAACCCTACTAGGTAGACCACCAAAAAATTATGTGGCGTTATTGTTATGTTTTTTTTTTATTAAAATTTTTTAATAAGCACAGCCAAAATTTTGCGGTGGACTCGAGATATTTTTTGTTCCTTTCTAATTTACCCAATAATTATAATCTATTTGGAAACTGACAAACATAATCTCTCCCTCTTATTAATAAACAAAGATTATCCAAGAATGTTTTGTCACTGTCTAACGAAGAATTAAATCAAGTACGAAAGAGAGAAAACATGTTTTAGAAAGCTATTGTTGTAATATAATCCAAACGCTATCTCGCTCGTGTTACATTTTCTATGAGGAAGATAGTAGCTTGAGACTGTGACTAGATTTAAACTGTTTTATTAAGATAAAACTCACTGATATTTGTTTATTAATAAAAAAAACTCATGAAAAAGCAGCAATTTTCTAACCACATCTTGTTGACTATGTAAATCTTTCTTAAAAGAAACTTTCATAATGAATTCCAAATAAGAAAAGTTTAATACCTCCATCATAAATTGCATTTCAAGTTTCCAAATAAATAACGCTTATCCACTTTACCTTTTTGGCGAGAGGCTCTGTACATAATTTGGGTCCATTTCGTCCAAATCCTTGCCTTTCGTCTCTGGTACACAGCACACAACAAAACACAGACCACCGACACTTATAGACGCGTATAACCAGAACGTCCCATGAAGACCAAAAGACTGTTGGAAATCAACAAAAGTTTTCACACCAACAAAAGCACAAAGGTAGCTAAAAGCTGTGGCCATTGCACTACCAAAAGCCCTGTACTCCAATGGAAATAATTCACCAATCAACAGCCAGGATATAGGACTCATACCCAATGAGAAAGCTATCGTGAAAACCAGGACACATAATAATGGTATCCAATCATTCTGACCAATGGTCTGGTGGAACATCATGTTTTGTATTCTCTGGTTTCTATGCACCTCTTCGTAGTAGGCGTAACTTCCAAATCCTGCTAAAGCCATTGACATCAACACTGAACTGACTATCAATAAAGGCAGTCTTCCAACAGTATCAATCAGCAATCCTGACAGACATGAGGCTAGGAGTTGTACAAAGGATACCGCTATAGCTGCCCCGTGTGGATTCATACCACCAAACGTCTTCCTAAATACGGGTACAGCATAGAACGAGAACGCATGAGCTCCTGAGAATCTTTGAAACATCATAAGACCACATGTCACGAGGATTGGACTTAGAAGTCTGTTCATAGTCCTCACATCCAGTGAATTGACAAACTGGCTCCCAGACATTTGATTTTGGCGTTGGCTGAAATTCTTGCTGGCCAGTACATTAGTTCTTATTGTGGCTAGTTCTTGAGCAACATCAGAATTGGGACCTCGTAACCAGAGGAGACTTTTATAGGCTTCTTCGTCTTTACCGATTAAGACGAGATAGCTTGGTGTTTCTGGTATGTAGAGTACTGTACAGAAGAGTAGTAGAGGCACAGCAGATATGCACAGTGCTAATTGTTGCCAGTCGAGGTAGGCGCCGATGGTAAAGCTGAAGAGCACTCCAAGGTGACCGACGATCTTGAGGACGGCGCTGAGGCAGCCTCTGATGTCTGGCACTGATATCTCACTGATGTATACCTGAAAATGCATTATATTACTATTGTATCTATAACATAAACTTATAGATAAAATGCTTTGACCTGAATGACTGACTAACTGACGGACAGCACACAACGTAAACTGCTAATCGTAAAGACGCGAAACTTGGAGAGTTTGTTCTTTGTATGTCGTATTCATCAAATAAGAAAAGATTTTCCGATATTCCCACAGAATGCGTTTATTTTTCAACGTAAAATCGGTCATTTTTATTTATGACGCTTTTGCAAGCGTCTATAGCTCACGCGTTGCCAACCCTCCCAACTCTCCCCAAGTGGAGCTCTGAAGAACTTACTGACCGTAGGAACGCAACATGGCCGAGACTCGAGACCAATGCTATTTGGCTACGATCTTTTGTAAGATGGAGGTCCTTCCCCTTATTGAGTTCTTTTGAATTACTTTTTATAAGTATACATTACATATTATAACTTTTTAACTTCAAATTTATGTACTTTCCTTTGGCAGCCGAGCTTTTTATGTTCACTATCAAAGCCGTACAAACTCAAAGGCTTTTACAAGTTCAAAATATATATTTTAAATTACATAGATTCCCCTCAGTCAAAAGACAAAGATCTTACAAACGAATCATCAATTTAAGCTTGATTAAAAGCTCCTATCAAGTACTAAACATCTTTTAACTCCAAATTAATTGCGGACGAAATACAGCTTAGACGTAATCTTGATCCGAAATAAGGTGATAGTTAGACCGCAGGCGATTAAAGAGAAATGAGAAGTTCTCGCCAACTTTTTGATGTGTTTAACCTATTTTGTTTTAAGTTGCTCGGAATTTTACTTTTTCTTTTAAACTAATTTGTGGTATAATTTAATTATAAATTGTATTAACATTTGAACATTATTATCAAAATATTTTCAAAGAAAATTTTCTCGAACCCACGTCCTCTCAAAATCCAGCTGACTGACAGACAAAGTCGCAGTGGTCTCTGTTATACAACTAAGCATTATGTTAGAAATGTTAGTTTGACATTAGAAAGATATGGTTTGATTGCATTTTATCCTCTTTTACCTACTCTTATTGTATTTTATGAGACGATTTCCGTGGCGTAATGGTTACCACGCCAGACCGCCACCCAGGAGGTCCAAGGTTCGATCCCCGGTCGGGTCATGATGAAAAACGAACTTTTTCTGATTGGCCTCGGGTCTTGGATGTTTATCTATATATGTATTTGTTATAAAATATAATATCGTTGAGTTAGTATCCCATAACACAAGTTTCGAACTTACTTTGGGGCTAGCTCAATCTGTATGAATTGTCCCTATAAATTTATTTATTTATTATTTATGCGGGTTCTTCGGTACAGCATTGTATATCATTTGAATTACTTGTATTGTGTCTGTGGAAAATAGAACTCCTTTTATTTTTTAATTCATTATCTATGTTTTATAAAGGTCGCTGTATACGTAACGTGTTTTTACACGGACGGGACGGGACGGGAAGTTAAATATAGTTCCATACAAAATGTATGTGAATATGCATAATAATATGTCGCGGATACACGGACGGGATGGGAACGTGGCCGTTTCGAACCAAAAGTCACAGTGCAGAGGCATCATATCAACCCATAATCGTCCCACTGCTGGGATACGGGTCTCCCTTCAATCGAAGGTGTTTAGAGCGTACTCTGCCACGCTACTCCAATGCGAATTGGCAGAGGCCGGTGTTTTCAAACCGCCCTAAGGTCACCGACTTGGCTTAACGACTGTCATCCATCGACAACAGCCGGGACCGACGGCTTAACGTGCCCTCCGAAGCACGGAGAAGCTCGAGATAACGAAACCCATCCAAACGCTTGCTAGGGTCGACGTCGCTTAACTTGCGTGTTCATATTAGTGAGCGACACACAGCGACGCCATCGAGCTCCTCACACTCAAAAAGTCACAGTGCAGAGGCATTAAGTCATATTTATGACTTGTCAATTTTCTTTTTTCTCTAACCCAATAAAATAAAATAAAAACCATAAAAATTATTTTCTTTAACATTTCCCATCATCCGTTAAAGTGTCTGTCATAAGAAAATAAAATGATGTCTCAAAATAAATAACTGATAATTCTCAAGCGAGAAAATTAATAGCTAAGTGGTTACTTGTCGCCAGTGTGACTACAGCCTAAACTGTTAAACCAATTACCTAATTTATAATTAAACTTCTAAAACAACAGAACCCCGTTTTATTTTCATCGCTGTTCGCCGTAACTAATAAATAATATTATGGTAGGTAGTTAATAACTTTTGCCTACAGCCTCCGAGAAAGTTTGTAAAGGTATTTTACAAAATATTCCAGAGTTTTCGACTTTCCATGTTGTTATGCATAGGGTGTTTAAGTAGAGTAATTTTCAACCGACTTCAAAAAAAGGAGGAGGTTCTCAATTCGACCCGTATGTTTTTCTATGTTTGTTACGCGATAACTCCGCCAATTATGAACCGATTTGAACAAATCTTTTTTCGGCTTATAGGTAATACCTCAAGGGTGGTCCCATTTAAATTTAATAATATTTGAAGTAGTTTTTTTTTTTTAAAGTAAATTATATTATTGGTATTTTTTTATCTGACATCATTCGGTATTCTGGTTGAGACGAGCACAGAGTCACGGGACCGAGTAAAGTGGCTGTGAGAAAAGTGAGACCCATCTTATTTAGGTATTGTAGTAAACCAACAAGGAATCATAGTTTCGCCGCACCTGGATGCAGTGTACTGCCGACGGAGCGTATCGGGGGTTAGCGGGTCCGGCTGGTAACTTGGCCGGACGGCCCTGGCGCGGTTGCGGTTGAATCCCAGTTTCCCGTGCCCCGCCACACAGGGCAAGAGGCATCCCGTCAGTTTTTTAATGGTAAGTTCCACAGTCCCCACCGCGTGTCCCCCGGGCGGTGGGGCTGCCACAAAACATTTTTCTGACGAAAAAAAAAAGGCCTATTATGTCTGTCCGTCAATACTCTTAACATATTATTATTTCCAATATACTAATAATTGTTACACACTGTGCCCCCTCCATCTCCAAAAATGTTGTTTGGAAATTTGAAAAAAGTCATGGTAATAATCCATATGTTGAGAAACTATAATGGATAAATAGGCTTTACTAGTTACCAAGTCGAACTGATTTTTTGTCACGTCTAGACTTTACAGGCTTTAATGGGTAAATGGGTTATATCTATAAAAAGGTGTGTGCCATCTAATCAATAAATATTTTAATGTTTAAACACGCGTCCACAATTTAACGATTTTATTATAATACCTATATATAAACAGAAATAAATTTTTATGCAATAGAACTTATAAGCAACAGTAGATCTAAGTACCTATCATTACGTAGTACTATTTATTATTTTGTGGTATTATTTTTAATATGACAGAGATAGATTTAAGACAAAATAAAAAAAATTACCCGTTGTAAATAAATAAATATATACAAATCACACGGATTGAGCTAGCCCCAAAGTGAGTTCGAGAATTGTGTTATGGGATACTAACTCAACGAGACTATATTTTATAACAAATACATAAATAGATAAACATCCAATACAAATGCCAATCAGAAAAAGTTCGTTTTTCATCATGAATCGATCGGGATTCGAACCCGGGACCTCCTGGGTGGCGGTCCGGCGTGGTAACCATTACGCCAAGGAGGTCGTCGGTAAAACTATTAAAACAAAATTTCCTGTTTTATAAGTAAGGTTGTGGACAGCCTACTTCCCCGGGAAAATGCTCGAGGGTCGAAAATTAGTTTCTTTAGTCTACATACAAAAGGTCCTAAGTACACACAAAGAAATTGTAGCATAACCTTTTATATTAAAGTCTATTTTCCCTTGAATGTTAATCTAAGAACTTTGAGTGATGGTTAGGCAAGATTTTGAAGACTTATCCTGCTTGCCCATCTTCTGTGTCCATTATGTAAAGTTTAAACCTAGTCTATTAATAATCAACTTAGATTATCTCTTTGTCGATCGACGCTGGTTAAGTGACATAATTTGCTATTAGTTCAAGGATGGGTTAGTCAGTCATATCAATCCCCCACTGCAGGGATACTGGTCTCCCTTCAATCGTAGGGGATCACTACCACGCTGCTCCTAAGCGTATTAGCAGAGGCCAGTATTTTTTTAAACCACCTGAAGAACACCGACTTGGCTAACGGCTGCCAAATGCCATCCAGTTATAGGTAGCAAGGAGTCTTTAAGCTAAACATTTTTTTCAAAATACAGAATAACAAACAAACAAACTCACTTTCTCATTATAATACTAGTACGATTTTTGTTAAAGTGGCTTCTAAAATAAGGTTAACTGTTGAGTTTCTTGCGGCACTTCTTCTCAACAGGCCATTCACGTCAGAAGTTCTAGTAGGATAAAACACATTGACTTGCGAAAGTATTTCTTGTAAAATTTCCTTGCAAAATAAATGATTTCATTTAAAATTAGTGACCGTCAGATGACCTGAAAACACTGAAAACAGTTAACAAGCGGTTGATACTTGAAGAACTTGAGAAACGAAATGAATTAACAGCTACTTATCTCTCTCTAACATACCTGAGAAAGCATAGTGAGAATGGAACAGCAGAATCCACCAAGGAATACAGTGATGCACATCATCCTTACAGAAGTAGCGAGAACCGTGAGGAGCCAGGAGAGACTGCATGGAGCTGCAGCAAGGGACAGTACTCGACGTCTTCCATGCCTCATGGCGGCACCTCCAGCCATGCCACCGAAGAGTGCTCCTGAAAGGAATTTGGATTGATAACTTTTAAGCATTCGAGTTATTACCTATAAACTATACAGTATTTGAATGATATTTTAGTGATATTACCACTGGACGCCAACACTCCTGTCACGCGTAAGTAGTCCTAGCGTTTAAATGTTAAATGACTTCGAGGGTCAGGAGCGTTGGCGTCTAGCACATACATAAATAAACCGCGATACCTTGATTGTTGGTTGTTTTTTCGACCAGGTTGCACTGGTCAAATGGGAATTTCTGAAAATTCTTTCTTATCGGATACCAACGTCATACCAGAATACACCATTCAAGTTTCTACGATAAATCTGACGATCAGCGGTTTAGGCTGTGAGTTGATCAGTCAGTCAGTCATTTAGGACAAAGAATTTTATATGTAAGGATACATAGTTGAGGCACAGATTACTTAACAGTTTATATGTGTTAAAAGCTTTACCAAGAAAAGACAGTGAAGCAAGCCAAGATGCCTGCTGGTCTGTGAGCTGGAAATCCCGTCTCGTAGCATTAGCTCCTGGACCTTGCAGAGAAGCTATAGCTGGAGAGCTGTACCCTTTGCCAAGACCTGCAGAGAATGGAGCGAGAGACACTGCTAAAGCTGCTAACACCTGGAATAGAGAAAGTGGAGATTATATTTTATTTATTAGTTATGAAAGGAGAATTAATTACGCAATAAAATAATAATAATGTCATAGTAAAACAAATGCATTAATAATTATTTAGCAAACAGGCAATAGTCCTTCAAGCCGGATTCCTAAAGTTCCATAAATATTTTTGATTATTATGTTGTTTTCGGTACAACGCAAATTCTTATCTTGAAAAAAAAGGCCACCCCCTCACGTGGCTTCAGTAAAAAGAAAACATCATAATTTCAAGTTTCACTAAAGATATGCTATAAAAATTAGATACTTTTGACGATTCAACTGATTGTAACCCAGTAACAACAGTGTTAAATATAACAGCTAAAACAGTTGCCGGCCCTGCTGGCATATCGTATGACACCTAACTACCAGAACAAACTAATACACCTGCTATTAAAACATATATGTCCCTAACATAACACAGTTTTCAATGCATAACATTAAATATAGGTGTCCCATAACATCAAAATGTCTCCTAAACCATCCATTATAACCCAAGACGTTTATTCCACTTTATTGTTCACACTGTTTACCCCCAAGCTTTACACAGGCGATAGCATCCAACCCGCTATATCTTGAGTGTCATGAGCACGTGTGTACGTGACAAGGAATTCGTTATTATTTTTTTATTAGAAATATTATAGTTTTTGTTTACGTAAGGACATGATCAAAAGTGATACAGGTTTTAGATGCAGAAATCAAGTGCATGCAAGGACAAAATTACCCTTTGCAACAAAGAGGTATTGAATTATAAATGCATGACAGGAACTTGAGAGTCCATTACGGGAACCACTTTACAAACATTTCGAACATAATAATGCATGCACTTCACTTAGCTTATTTAATTAGACATAATTGAATAGTTATCTTTAATTAGCGTAAGTCTTAAGTAGACTGTTATCGTTGAGGTTTTCTTTAAAAAATATCTGTATAAAATAATAATAATTAAACTCTAAACAACTCATATTATTATTGTAAAATAATACACAGAAAACATCCAGACTTGAGACAAAACACAAATATATTGACATAAATGTTTACCGGTGTTTATATAAAATTGTTATAAAGAAAATTTTATTTAAAAATAAATATAAATATAATATAAATATATAAATATACCTACCTATAGGGACAAATCACACAGATTGAGCTAGCCCCAAAGTAAGTTCGAAACTTCTGTTATGGGATACTAATTCAATGATACTATATTTTATAACAAATACATATAAAACATCCAAGACCCGAGGCCAATCAGAAAAAGTTCGTTTTTCATCATGACCCGACCGGGATTCGAACCCGGGACATCCTGGGTCTGGCATGGTAATCATTACACGGAAGTCGTCAAACATATATATCTGTAATTCGTATTGTACTGTTTAATTTCACAAAGTTTCATGCGATGCTTAGGTACATTAGTAATATAATATTTTTATAACCTGGTTACCTATTTCGTTTGTTGATTTTACTTATAGCAATGTGTAGTTCCAGCCTAACAGAAAAAATGTTTGCACGTAATTAAGAATGTTTACCATATTTTAAGGGAATAAATTTACCGTGAACACTTAAGTCCTCGACAGTAGTAAGTTCATTAACATTAAGTTCCTAAACATACAATGCTGAAGATGATATATCGTGCACAGTCCCGTTATTACTGTTCTCATGGGAATTTCCACAAATTCCGTCTTACACTGTTTCCATAATATATGAATTTCATTTTCATAAATTGTGGAACACCCTGTAAGACGTTTATTTCATAAATTAGGCCTTCACAGGTACTTTTTCTTGTCATTTACAACATAAACAGGGTGACTTTTCAAGGGGTTGCCATTTTTTGAGGAGGGATTAAGAACCAGAAGCTTAGTCGATTGGCGTAAAAAGCAAAAAATAATTATTATATTATATTGCGTATTTTAGTACGGTAAGCCCGTCTTTTCGGTTTTATTGGAAGGACCGCCAAGTTAATGTTTTTCAAAAAATACTACGAATAAATTATATAATTACGATAAAGTAATATTTTTATATTGTTCTATAAGTAAAGCTTATTTTTTTTAAAATGGCATCCTCTTGAAAAGTCATCTTGTATAAAAAAAAATAAACTACGTTATAAACTACCACCATTTCGGAAACAAACAAAAAGGCCAGTCCCCCAGTAAGCTGAACAGGCAGCACCCGTTCACGGGTTGACGCGAGAGTCAGCCATCGCTGTGCTCAACCATATTAGAGGGAACTCAGCATAACGTAAATAAAATATCATAATCTTTGCTATCTACATTTTTGATGATGATCAGTAGTCTATTTTAGTAATCATCACTTATTTCTTCTCTTTTAAATATTGGTTTCTGGATACATAACGGTACTAAATAAGTAATAAAGTATCATAATCTTTTTTTTGATCGGCTCACGCACTTAATTTGACGGTAATGACTGAAAATCGGTGTTTGCTTTCTGGGAAATCTTTATCGCTGAGTTATTTTTGTGTCACTGCAGTACAACAATGCTCATTGTAGATGTTAATATAACTGTGTATTTGTGTGTTTGTGCAAATAAAGTTATACTTAAAAACAGTTAATTAAAATCTAGGGTAGATTTTGGTTTTTTGGGAAAAACAAATTACATTGCAAACAGATGTATAGGCTTATAATATTGTATAAACACCATACAGCCCATCCATGTGCGAAGCCTGCAGCTCATTAGGGGTCCCTAACGAGCACCCGACCCGGCTTACAGGCCCTTACTGCCAATCGCGCCTATTACAGCATTCCCTAAGCTTATACCAATGTTTTTATATATTTTTTTTACAAACTCTTTGATCATGGCTTTGTCTGTACTGTAAACTTCTTTTAAAATTAATAAAATACGATTTTCGGCAGTGTGTGTTTTTTCTCTCCATTGCACTCTATTTGCAGCTATTTCCTCAGTCACTCCAGCTACTTTCATGTCATTTCTCACGCAATCACTCCATCTCTTCTTCGGCCTACCCATGCCCTTCATTCATCCACATTCATTCTTGGCATCCTCTGGGTCACATGACTGTCCTCCCTGCGCATCACATTATGACTATTTATTATATATTCAGATTTCATCGAGTACCTACTAGACTTAATCAAAATGTACATTTTTGTTAATTTTCGACATGATGACATGAGAAATTAAATTTTTACTTCGTTTATGAGGGGGGGGGGGGGGGGGGGTCAAGTCTGCTTGGAAGCTGTCTGCACATTTGATCCAATTTCATAGACCTCAAACTTGAGAATTTCTAATCTATCCTAATAACGTTGTAAATAAACGAGTTGGAAAATAGACGATTTATTTTTTACAAGAGTTACGAGTTGCTTCTTAGACGAGTTGCTACATAGCCGACTTACGTTTGCACCGATTTGATAGTACTCGGTGACACTCGTGAGAGCTTGATGATAGGTACGAGCTAATGCGTATTGATAACATTATCACAGAATTAAAATCAATGACAACAATTTTTAGATTTAAATTTTATTATTAAATTACTTTATCATTTATCGCTATTTTGATTGATACTCTGACGCAGTACTTAACAATGATGTCTACATTGCCAACAATAATTAAATGTCTTCCATAAATTAAAACAGCAGTTATACACCAAACATTACCAAAGTTACACAGGATTCCTCGATACGTTTCATTAAATAAAATCGTAAGAATTAAATGATCCTCTCCCCGAGCGGTTTCCATTCTAATGATTTCATTAAGTTAGAGTTTTAGATTTACATAATTGTTTTGTTGCTGCGTATCATTGTCTATGTTTTACGGATTTGTTTAATATACATATTACTGTCATGATGCATAATTACTATCTAAAAGCACTTCTGTGTCGTGTTTTGTTGTAGGAAGTGTGCTTTTAATATGATTTTAATATGTAATAACACGGACTTTAAGAGCTAGACTGGCTTTCAGGAGACGTTGCGAACGGTGTTTGGTACGAGCCTTATGCGCTGCAAACCAATTTTTACAAAACACTCCAATAACAATAAATAAAAGGTCAAAATTTATCACACATCATAGGTATACAAGAACGCGTAAAAGAAAAGTCTTAAGAGTAGCAAAAAAAGTATGAAGAGAATACATTGTTACCCAGTTTCCTTCAAGAACGGGTTTTCACACAAAAATGTCATATCCTGAACGAATTGCAAATATGACGATAATAGAATCTCGATTCGACATACCTACACGGCCTGTTTGCTTTCTTATATATATTTAAAAAAAAATCATTACGGCACTCCCTTTAAATTCTTAACTTGAGTATAACTTAATTCATTGTAAATTTAATCTGTTTTGCGGCTATCTTGGCTTGGTGGAACCCGGGATCAAAAGCCACAACACAAGTTATATTACCCGTATAACCACAAGCTTTTGTAAACGTATGTTAACGATTTTATCACAAAGGATAGAACTTAAAGTACATTAGTACTTATTACATGCTAACTAATATTATAAATGAGATAGTGAGTTTGTTTGTTATTCCTTGACTGCTTGACTAATCAGCCGATCATCATGAAAATTGGTATATAATATTGTCAGGGGTACAGAGCCCAACAAAGGCTACTTTTTATCCCGTGAAAGTATCTCAATTCAATGGGAAAATATTTTTTCTGCTATAGATGAAGCTGCAATTGTGATGTCGGCCAACAGATGGCGCTAAAAGTCGCGCTATGGGTTGTTTTGTTCTCAAACGAGATCTATGTCATAAAATTAAACGCAGACGAAGCCGCGGGGAAAGCTAGTAATTATTATATGTATATGTAATAGCTTTATTTGACAGACCGGTGGTGGTAGTCATCCTACCGTCGGCACCAGAGGGTGTGGCTTCCATTTCCGCTCAGGGCAACATTTCATGTAATGGCATTTGTGTTTGTTAAGTGAGGTAGGTCACAGCGGATAATCCGCTAAATCGGAGCAGAACCTCCACCTTACAGAAGATCGTAGCCAAATAGCATTGGTCTCGGCCATGTTGTGTTCCTACTGTGAGTAAGGTCTTCAGAGCTCCACTTAGGGGGTTGGCAACGCGTGAGTGATACCACACCCGGTATTGCAAGCGTCTATAGACTTCGGTGATGCTTACCATCAGGCGGGCCGTATGCTTGTTTGCCAACTTTGTGGCATAAAATAAAAAACTAATCTGGGAGTTTTCTGTATATTATAAGTATATATTTACAATTATATGTATATTTGTTGTCTGGTACACATAGCATGAGTAGGTAAAGCCTGTCTTACTTTGCGACCAGGTTGCATTGTGTGAACTGTTTAGAATTTTTTATTACATCTACAATTTTACGTAATTGACCTATTTTTTTTATTTGAAAAAATAGCGTCCAACATTGTCCAAATGGAAGAATAACTTATTGAATTGAAAGCAAACAAGTCAACGCCAGATGTTTTGTATGCCATTGTGGAATGGGCGGGAAATAATCAATTTGTTAGGATTTTTACCAAAAATCCTTTCCAATAATACCGTCTATTGTTTTGTAAAAGGGTTCCGCAGTCAGTGGACAGTAAACAAGCTGTAGCAGTATTTTTCTATGGTTTGTGTAAAGGATTAAAATAAAAGGGAGAGTAATGGAAAAAAAGAGATCAAATCAAATATTTTTATTCAAATAGGCATATTACAAGCACTTTCGTATCGTCACATTTTTTTTCCTACCACCAATTTCAGAATGCAGATTTGTACTAAGAAGAACTGGCTCAAAATAGAATAGAAAAAATGGAAATATATATGTGCATAGCCAAGAGAGAAAATTTTAAAAAGACAATAATCCTAACTAATATTATAAAAGTTCGTGAGGATATAATTTACTCTTTCTCGCAAAAACGGCTTGATAAAATTGCTTGAAATTTGGTACACGGTAGTTTATAACTTGGATTAATACAAGAATGTTATCCCAGGTATCAGTCCAGGAACGGGAACAACTGAGTAAAAGTAGACAATAATGACGACAAATTAATTTCATTAAATTAAAAATTCAAATCATTGGGGAATATAAACTTGTACTAGGATAATAACAAAAACAAATAGAAACACAACATTTGGGAGGACTGGAGCCTAAACTAGGATAGCCTGTATTTCAGGACTCCAGTGACAAATGAAAAAAATATAAAAACAAATATTATCAATAAGTCTTTACTTTCAGACTGATGGCTAGTTCGTAACAGTTTTAAGTTTCTTAATTTTAACTTGTGACACGATTTTGACATCAAAATTCACCGCATACATAGCCGCGGGCAAAAACCAGCACGGAAATATTATTCTCCAATTAGGTTTCCACATAAGAAACCTTTTTCTAATTAAGATTTTTTCTATTATGGGATTCGTTATGCCCGGTTGCGTCTTGCAGACCATTAATAAGGCTTCAGAACAACCTACTTTCCAAGACTTTCTTATGAGATTTAAAGGATTTGTGACTACAAATATAATACAAGCGAAAATAACATAAGAATATTAACATTCTTATGTTATTTTCGCTTGTACAAAAAAAAAATATTATTGTGTTAGGATTGGTTGCAAATGTAAATCGTTTATAATAGCAACTCGTCTAAAATGCAAATCAAAGCGTCTATAATAATATGATAAAATTGTAAAAAGTTTAACCTGATGCTGTGATATTTATGTTAAGAAAATTTTGTGTCATCCATTGACATCTGCCGGCACCGGCTGCTAACCCACCCTCCGAAGTATGGAGAAACTCGAGATAAGGAAACCCATCCCGGCACTGACAAGGGTCAATGTTGCTTAACTTGCGTGTTCGTTTCAGAGTGCGACACACAGCAACGCCATCGACAACTTTGCAACTAGTAATTTTTATTGTTTATTATGTAAAGAGATTAAACCAAAACTAGATGTTTGTTAATGTTAAACGATGCCTTAATAACGTGGCTGAACTCGGGTTCATTTGAGCCTTGACTCGGTAAATCTACATACGGTACAGGAGATAAGAGATAGCGTTTTCTGAAACTATAAAATATTTCTAAACTAGCTTTTCCGCGTGGCTTCTCTCGCGGTTAATTTTATGACATAGATCTCGTTTGACAACAAAACAACCCATGGCGCGACTTGTGGCACCATCTATTCTGTTGGCCGATACAGCGCCCTCTATAGTAGAAAAAATATTTTCCCATTGGAATGACATACTTTCACGGGATTAAAAGTAGCATATGTTTGGCTCTGTACTCCTGACAATTTATATTCAAATTTTCATAATGATCGGCTGATTATTTAAGCAGTAAAGGAATAACAAACAAACTCACTTTCTCATTTATAATATTAGAATGAAGTATGATATATCGGGACAAGCCCACCACATAAACCCACCGTTGTGACCAAGGATCAATAACGGCGACTTCAGATTGATAATAAGCAATAAAGCTTATTGACGTTTCGGGGGAGATATACAGCTGTCTTGGAACTCACAACGAATTTAATCAGAAGTTAATTAGATGGAATAGGAAGTATTAAAAAAAAAACCTCCTTAGCAACTAACTACGTGAGAGACAGCAATTTGAAATAAAAGCCTTTTTTTTTTTTTTTTTACGTCAGAAAAATGCTTTGTGGCAGCCCCACCGCCCGGGGAGCACGCGGTGGGGACTGTGGAACTTACCACTAAAAAACTGACGGGATGCCTCTTGCCCTGTGTGGCGGGGCCACGGGAAACTGGGATACAACCGCGACCCCGCCAGAATTTGAAATAAAAGCCTAGAGAGATGGCAAATCAAGTGAATTTCGATCAAAGCAAGTGACTCTGTCCAGCTTGGTTACTCTGCATAGCAATCGCGATTTTAATTTCAATTCTGTATAATTTCAAATGCAAAATTAACAGCAAATCCTAATTTGTACCCTTGAAATTGTATACTTTACTAACTATTTCATTAACATACATTCCGATTTCATTTAGTTTTTTATTTAGCTCTAGTCTAGCTGTAAAGAGTACCGTAAAGTAACAATCGAATGGCGATCGAGCGGAATTATCTTCAAGACTAAGGGGGCTGGTGAGGCCTTTGTTCAATAGTGTGGACTAGCTATCTGAAAAGATGATGTCGGATAGTCAAAGCTATTTGTAACTGCTTGGTTTGTGCAGCTGCTAGTGGTAATTATGAAAACGCTTATAAACCAAACCGCCAAACTTATGTTTGTACCATACAACATCTGATTGTAATTAATAACCTGACATCACCAGATATGGTTAAACGTAATATTGTTTCTATACCTTTGTTCGAAGGGTTACAAAATAAATCATTGCTAACCCATTTGTAAAGACGAGCCAGATGACGTCATTACAGAGCCAATATCAGCCTAATAAGCCTCATATCCAAAGAATTAGCATTCCGGTTGAAATCATACTATTATTGTAAAGACGAAAGATTTTTATTTTTGTTTGTAATGAATAAACTCAAAAATTATTAAAGTAGACCGATTTCAAAAATTCTTTCACAGTTATAAAATTCAAAGTCCTGGCTGACTTAACTATATATCAATCCACGCCAGACCGCCACCCAGGAGGTCCCGGGTTCGATCCCCGGTCGGGTCATGATGAAAATCGAACTTTTACTGATTGGCCTCGGGTCTTGGATGTTTATCTATATATGTATTTGTTATAAAATATAATATCGTTGAGTTAGTATCCCATAACACAAGTTTCGAACTTACTTTGGCTCAATCTGTATGAATTGTCCCTATATATTTATTTATTTATTTTATTTATCAACTCACAACCTAAACCGCTGGGTCTAGAGATTCCTAATTTGACATGTAGGTTTCTTACGACGTCTAGGGGTGTACTGAGAAAGGATTTTTAAAAATTCCTACGGGAAAGCGAGATAATTAAAGAACAAAAAAACCGTAGGGATTCTTACAAAAAAAAACCTGCGAAGTTGGGACGGCCCCGTCCCAACTTCTCCGTAAAACAATCAAATTAAGATTATTTTGCAAGTAGTGTAAATTTAGAATTTACAGGAAATCCATTCTTTTGAAAATCTATATTTTTATCTACTAGCACTTTCGAAGTAGCCTGCCGTGCCAGAAGTGTACCGAAAAACTGAACAGGTTAGCCTTTTTTAAGCCATTGCATAGCTTTTATCAATCAAGAAATTCCGTAACGAAAATAAAACCTAACACCCCCCACTCCGCGCGGCGCTAAAAGCCGTGCATCGTCTAACGTCGTTTCAGTTTGGCAGACTTCGGCACGGTGTTTGTGTGCGTGCGACTAGACGTATGCATGTAGCCTAGCTGCTAACTGCTCAATCTCTCTCTCTCTCTAATCTCTTTTAGACACGATGCTAGGTGAGACAGCGTGCTTTTTGGCCGCGTCCACGAGTGAGTTCGAACCCGCGACTATGCAATAGCTTTACCGCGGCAGTCCGCGAGTGCCACGCGTTTTATTTAAATTTAAAATTATGTATTTTTAAGTTATTAAATTATTTTAGTACATTTAAAAATATTGTAAAACTGCTAAGCAGCAAATATCAGCAGTGACATTATCAATAGAAAGATTTACATATTCAGGAATCGAACAAGTTTGCTTAACCATTAAATATTAAAATAGTAACTAAGCCACTGGTGCTGTAAATGTAATGACATTCCCAAGTATTCCATTAGTGTTACATATACAAAATACATAAGCCTTTATGTTCAAACCCGAAATAATTACGGACATTAAGGGATCTCAGTTGTTAATGGGTGGTCTAGGTCAGTGGTACACGAACTTTGGGTGCTATTTACAAAATATTCTGGAGATATTTTTTTTTATGACAGAGGACAGACGAGCTAGCAGGTGGATGGTAGACAATCACCGCTGCCTATGAATATCTACAACTACAGGAATCTGAACATTATATTTATTATTGTGAGCTAGCGGGCCACCTGATAGAAAAGAATCATCGCTGCCATGAAAAAAAAATAATAATTATGTAAGTTTGTTACATTTTGTTGCTGTACTGGCCCCCACTTTAGGTTTCCCTGTGTTATGGAAGTCAGGCTCTCTAATGGACTTATCGTTAGAGTTGCTAAGTTACAATAGGGGTACAGAGTTTATGCTATGGATGATAATAGAATGTATTTATTATTATGACAGAGGAGGACAACGAGTTAGGGGATGACCTGATGGTAGGCAATCACCGCTGATGGACAACAACAATAAGAACCTTTGATGCGTTACCCACCAATGAAGGAATGAAAAAGAAAATGAAAAGGCGAGAGAAGACAGGAACTGTCTCGAATACCGAAGGCTTTACTTTAACTGTCCTAAATAAATATAGGAACAATGATCGCTATTGCTAGGTAGTAAGACGACATCTAGAAGATGCGCCGGTCGGAATTTGTCGCCGGATCTCTAGTAGCGCTTCTCTTTGTATTTGTGACAAAATATGTTAGTTTATAGGAGAAAAAATTAATTAGTCGAAATAAAACCGCTGCCATTTATTAATTACTAGCTGACCCGACGAACTTTTACCTTCCCCTACCCGACCTGGTTCTAAGCTACCTCTCCACCAATTTTGAGCCAAATCGCTTCAGCCGTTCTTGAGTTATAAAAGTGTAACTAACACAGCTTCCTTTTATGTATATAGATATTATTCTGATGATTATTCAGCAGTAATTTTGTTTTTATATTCGGGAATTGCATTCTTATGAATGGCAATGAAAGATTGAGCTGCAATTTGTTAAAAACGTATGAAAATTTGAATTTCGCCGACCGTAGAGATCAATTGGATCCAAGTGGAAGGGGTTTTAAAGTGAATATTTTTTACCGGTTGAGTTTAACCAATATACATGTAAGTTCATTGGAAATTGTATGTAATGAGATTTTTATGTCTCCCTGTGTATTGTTGGGACAAAGTAGTTAATACTTCCGTTAACGATAACTGAGGTTAAACAATGATATCTGCAGTTTTATGTTGGGTTGGTGAACCATTGCACCAGTGGAAGCACGCAGAGCATTACTATGTTGAAGTTGCAAATAAGTAAAGCTTTGAAGTGGTAGAGCTTTATTTTATGAAATGAGCTAACCAACTGGGAAAGTACGGGTCAGCAACAAAAGAGGATTAGAGCTTGCACAACACCGCTTGTAATATTGGTGTGTTTCAGACATTTAAAACAATAAAGACAGTCAGAGTATTTTTTTTAATCAAATAAGCCAATTACAAGCTTTTTCGAATCGTGACATTTTTTTCCTATTACCGATTCAGAATGCAGATTAGTACTAAGAAGAACTGACAAGAAATTCAGAAAATGGTACAAATAAAATTCACGATTACAATATTTAACAGAAAACATTAAAACAATAAGAAATCCTAAAAACCGAAATAATTCAAGAACCACAGGACTTCGCCCATACATTGAGGTGGTTAATTTTGATGCATTTGAGCATAACAAGAGGTTCCTTCCTAGTTTCTAGTTATTTAAATTTATTACAATTAAACTGTGATGTGGACTACTAGTGGCTGAGATGAATGAATGAATGAAACTGTAATGTATACCTGAGTTACCCACAAAAATACTAAAACACTTGTAATAAATGAAACTAGTTTGACACAAAGCTTCATCAAACAATGCCTAATAAATAAACACCCAATTTATGTCTTGCACAAATATTCTGAAGGTCGTCGGTCATTTCCTTATCTGTCATTAAAATAAATCCTTTTCCAAAATATTTAAATAAAATAAACGTACCTGCGGCAAATGTCTTGTTCTCCTCGGCTGTTTTTCCTTCCTGTCAGGCAGGCCCGATAAGCATTTCCCGTTCGGCACCACTGTCTCTTCCTTTGCCTCTATCGGTCTAGATATAGATATATTATGCTTCTCGAAATAACCATTTTGTATCATCTGATCTAACGATACCTCTAATTCCCTTACTGGGACAACTTTACGTCCACAAATCGGATCGTCAATCACCATTTTACGATTGCAACCTGACACTTCGGAAAATTTCACATTTTTCTTAGCCTCATCTGGTTTTCTGGGTCGAGATTTTTTTTGTGGAGCTTCTGTAGTCCAATATGTTGCATTTTTTTCTGTTAACCTCAGAGGTTTGCAAACGGCAACGTTCTTAGAATTTGATGCTTTCGGGTCAACTGTGTTTTGTCTCTGTTCATACACACGTCTTTCATTCTGTCTCACGTCTTGAGCGTTTCTGTAATGTTCGTAAACATCTCTTCTTCTCCTCTCACTTTCAATTCGGAAATCATAATAATCTTTCTTTCTACGACTATTTCTATCGTCGTAATTATAATAGTTTCTTGGTAATGAATTGTATTTAACATCATAAGTGGTCGGTAGATTTAAATATTCCGGTCTTATTGGCCTGAATACGGACAGCCTGCCTTGTGCTTCGTCGAAATCAGAGTATATATCTTCATAAACGTATCCGTTTTTCCTTCTTGGACGTTCATATCTTTCTCTGTCTCTTTCTACTCTATGATCATATCTCCTATCTCTTTCCTGCTCTCTATACTCGTATTTACGCCTCCTTTCGTATTCATACGAGTATTCATTACGTCTATCATGTAGCAACCTTTCTCTGGAACCCGCCATTCTTTCTTTATTAAATTTTTCTCGCCTGCAAAGAAAAGATCGCTTATTAATGAGGGCTTTGTCGTGTCACAGGGATTTGGGTGCCTTCCATAGATATAGATATACAATAGATGACGCAAATTCATCTATTTCGCGTGTCCGTACGCCGACCAAGCGTCGTGGTTGACCGCGGCCGCTTTTTACTGTCCGCGCGCGTATGTTGTTGCGTTCGGACGGCCGCGTAAACTTACTACCAGTTATACTCCAGTTCAATCGTGGGATTCGTAGGCGGCCGTGTCTATGAATCGGTTTGGATTTAACAAAATTTAAATTTCGGCAGTAACGTCACAGTAGGTGGTAAAAATGTTGGCACGCTTGCTCTCAATACAAATCATGATACTTGCATCATCTATGGTGATCTATATCTGTGGTGCCTCCGTTGCCCGGTCCGCGGTGAAATTGTGTGTCATTGAAGGCTTATGGCTGGGCACGGAGAAAGGATAAAAAATGTTTTGGGTTCAAATTTAAATTTTTACATAGACGACATCTTTATTTTGTTTTTTATTTTTTAAACAAAAATATACTGTGGTATCTATATAGTTATGATCAAAATAAATTTGGTTTCCGTATCCGTTTATCAATTTCCTCAGTAACGTTGTATTTTGTTTGTAAAGCTGTCGATTACATAATAGTACAAAACCATGTCGTTCACCGCGACAATGTAATTTCTTGTTAATGTAATAATTTCTAAAGTAGGTACAGTTAAGAGCAGGTTGGCCTTTACACATTGAACTTTGTAACTTAAGAATGGTTCTTGAGTTCTATGACATAAGGGCCAAAATTGTACTGCAAGTCAAAAAATGTACTGCAGTAAATCTCGACGTGCACCTGACTGTACTCGAGACTCATTTGCTTTAGTTTTATTAGTTAGACATTTTTTCATTGAAAATTCATACAAGATAAAGCGTTATGAAATAAACTAGGTCGACCGAGAACGTACCACCCTCTTATCCTAATCCTAACTAATCTTTGTTTGTTTGTTTGTTATTCCTTCACGGCTTGACTAATCAGCCGATCATTATGAAAATTTGTACATATATTGTAAGGGGTACAGAGCCCAACACAGGCTACATTTTATCCCGTGAAAGTATGTCATTCTAATGGGAAAATAATTTTTCTACTAAAGAGGGCGCTGTATGGGATGAGCTATCGGCCAACAGATGGCGCCACAAGTCGCGCTATGGGTTGTTTTGTTGTCAAACGAGATCCACCTGTGTCATAAAATTAGCGCGAGCGAAGCCGCGGGGAAAAGCTAGTAGAACATACACGTGAACCAACATTAAGTATCATTTGAGATCCAATCGCCGAAAATGAACATCAGTAACAGGGAAGAAAATAGGTACCTATTCTCTTCCCTGGCAACGCATTGGTCGAAAAAAGGAAAAGATTAAGGGTTTTTAGGGTCGGCAACGCGCTTGTCATACTCCCGGTGTTGCAAGCGACCATAGCCTATGGTGACCGCTTACCATCAGGCGGGCCGTAAGCTTGTTTGCCACCTTAGTGGTATAATTAAAAAAATAATGCTTCTGGATCTCACACAGCAAACAAAACGCACTGTTGCTTTACGCCAATATACTGTAATTATATTTCAGTCTTCGTCCTCAAGATTAGCATAATACTCGTAGTTTCGCCTAGATGTCACCATTCCACACTATATTGAGATTTACTTTTTTTTTTTTTTTTTTTGTGGGTACTTGCCCCTTGCGCCCGCGTTTCTCTTCATTCGCTTTTTAGTGCTTCGCCGTTCCACATCGCGTTCGCGGTAATAATATTAAAACAGTTTGTGAATTTTATAATTATGCCTAAAAGAAAGTATTACGATAACTGTGATCATATTAAACGTAAAATAAAAAGATTAGAAAATAAATTACAACGAAAACAACGCCATAATCGACATGATTTGGACAGCTCGGATTCGTCGTTGGATTCCCGTGCATCGCATTCGCAGCATTATAATCAAGGTACGAAAGTGTTTATTCCTGATGACCTAGTTATTTTATACGTTGACCTACTTTTAAAGATAAGGATTTGAACTTGTTATAAGTGTATATTAGTAATAAAAATTACTGACTGATAAATTATAATTATAAATGAGTTTTATCTCGAAATAAGGAAATCTTTTACTTCTATCTTTAAAATTAATATTATTTTTTACTACTATAAATTATTATTATCTTGCTGCAATAGTATTCTATAGGTACTACAATTAAATACCGTCTTTTAACATCCAGTTTGCGAACAGTACTTGCATTGCATTGGGACTGTTTCTTACTGATAACTAAACTGTATATTACAGTGTATAATTTTCGACACATCGAGCAGTACTGTGGGACTGTCTCAACGTGTTTGAACTCTAGTTTGCGGACAGTACGTGTTACTTTCAAGTAACTAGGGACTGTCTCTTACAATATGAGTACATAATGTCTGACGTCAATTTAATTGGCTCAGTATAATTGAGATCTGGTATCTCTCTTTTCAGACTGCGAAGTCATAGACTATGGAAATCTAACGGATCAGGACAGTGGCAACCCAGATATGATTATGCCACCTATTGAGAATGACGCACAGCCAGGTCCGAGTACTGATAAATCAGCACCAGATGAAAGAGCGGAAATTCGCTCGGTTGTTGTAAATCCTTCTACATCCACTCTTGAAAAAAGTCTACAAGTGGATACTCAGGATCCTACCGATCCTGAAACAGAAAAATTGGACAGTGATATATTAGAAATATTAGGAATAGATTCCACTGTTGATAAAAAATATGGCAAAAATATACATAAAGATATATCAGCCAGATTAGAATCTTGCGCCACAATTGGCTTAACTAAAGATCAACGCAAGGACTTTAAAGATAAATACTTGACTCCTGAAAATTGCAAGCTCATTGATCCACCGGAACTAAATGCTGAAATTAAAGCAGCAGTTACCGATGTCATAATTAAACGAGATAAGGCTATTGAAGGAAAACAGAAACAACTGTCCTCAGCTATTGCATGTCTAGGAGAAGCCATTACTCTGTTATTAATGTCGAAGGATAAAAATACCACCTTATTAAAGTTTTTAATGGATGCAGCTCGCCTTATGTGTGATTGCCAACACGCTGATACGGTTACCAGAAGAAACTTTCTTTTGGGAGCTGTTAAGAAAGAAGTAAGAGAACAGCTCCAGAATACAAAAGTAGACAAGCTGCTCTTTGGCGAAAATTTGCCTGAAGTCTTAAGATCTGCAAAGGCTATTCAAAAATCCGGAATTGACTTACAACCGACAACATCAAAAGTACAGGCTAAAAAACCAACACCTAATACTTTTAATTCTCAGAGGAATTTAAACCGGAACCCAGGCCCGCCTCGCAGGCAGACGGGTCCACCGAGGATGAGGGAGCCTGCAAAGACCTCGACCTCGACGCGCGGACGGCCAGCCTCCTCGTCGAGGCAGTCACATCATCCGCAACAGCGGCCAACCTTCAATCGACGATAGACACGGTAAAAACAGCAGGTAGATTGTCATTATTCTATAATCAATGGGAGATGATCACTCGTGATCCTCTAGTACTATCATGTATACGTGGTTATAGAATTCCGTTCTCACGACCACCAGTGCAATTAATGACACCGGATGTTCGTAAATATTCTGATTCGGAAAGAATACATCTTGTTAAAGCCATAAATAAGTTATTAATTACAGGAGCTATCTCGCAATGTGAGGCTCGAGCAGATCAATTCCTTTCAAATGTTTTTCTAATACCCAAACCGAATGGTACTAAACGCTTTATTTTGAATTTAAAATCATTAAATAAATTTATCAAAACAAGTCATTTTAAATTAGAAGACATAAGAACAGTAATAAAATTAATTTCTAAAGAAAGTTATCTATGTACAGTGGACTTAAAAGACGCGTATTTTTTAATTAAGATACACGAAGAAGATAGAAAATTTTTGAGGTTCCGATTTGAAGATACTATTTATGAATTTAATGTATTGCCATTCGGTTTGAATACAGCTCCTTTCGTTTTCACAAAGGTGATGAAACCGGTCACAAAGTTACTAAGATCATGCGGTTACGAATCGTCTATATATCTAGATGACATTTGTATCATTGGTAAAAATTACCAATCATGCCAGAAAAACTTAGAGGTTACCCGTAAAATTCTTACGTCACTTGGGTTTATTTTAAACTTGAAGAAAAGTAATTTAAATCCTTCTCAAAGTTGTAAATTTCTTGGCTATCTTATAAACGCTAAAAAATTACTTATCTCGTTACCACCGGAAAAGATAGTTCGAATTAAAAAGGAAATTAAAAAATTTTCAACCTTGAAGTCCTGCAAAATAAGAGACTTTGCTCGTTTTATTGGTCTTCTAATATCAGCTTGCCCGGCAGTAGAGTATAGCTGGCTGTATACAAAGCTTTTCGAAAGAGTTAAATTCCTTAGTTTACAATTTAATAATAATAATTATGAATGTCGAATGTATCTTCCGGAAATTTTGAATTCTGACTTTGAATGGTGGATACAAGCTATAGATTTTCCGGCTTGTAAAATCAAATATGATACTTACGAAATAGAGATTTTTTCGGATGCCTCAACTACGGGGTGGGGCATATCATGTGGAGATCAGAGAGCTAGCGGATTATGGACAGAAGAGGAAAAGAGTCAACACATTAATTATTTAGAGTTATTAGCGGCTTTTATTGGACTTAAAATATTTGCTAAAAAATATTCTAACACTCAAATCCTTCTTCGCATTGACAACACCACGGCTATATCATATGTCAATCGTATGGGTGGAATACAATTTCCGCATTTAACAAGTGTCACAAAACAACTTTGGCAGTGGTGTGAACAAAGAAAGATTTTCGTGTTTGCTTCGTATATACGCTCGTCGGATAATTACATTGCGGATGAAGAGTCAAGACGTACGCATCCAGATATCGAGTGGCAGCTTGCAAACTATGCCTTTCAAGCTATCACCAAAAAGCTGGGTATTCCGAACATAGATCTGTTCGCAAGCCGTACCAACAAGAAATGTACAAAATACGTGTCATGGCACAGAGATCCAGATGCGTACGCAGTTGACGCTTTTACAATTCCGTGGTCGAATTTTTATTTCTACGCATTCCCCCCATTTACGATCATATTAAAAATATTAAGAAAAATTATCTCTGATAATGCTAGGGGAATTTTAGTGGTACCATTCTGGCCTTCTCAGCCATGGTACCCTTTGTTCAGAAGACTTTTAGAGTCTGAAATGCTGACTTTCAAGTCTAATAAAAACTTAATATTGTCGACTGATTCCAGTTGCCGTCAGATGCACACCAAGATTACCCTGGTGGCAGGAGTATTGTCAGGGAGGCAGTACTAAGAAGAGGAGTACCTCTATTATCTTTGGATATTGTTTTAAACTCCCTCTCGGAAAACTCATATAAACAATACGAAGGGTGTTATAAAAAGTGGTTCATTTATTGTAAGGAGAATAAATTGAATATTTACGAAGCTTCAATTCCTGATGTCATTAAATTCTTAACAAATTTATTTAATAAGGGCGCGCAATATGGTACTTTAAATTCTTACCGGTCCGCCTTAGCTTTAATTCTAATTGAAAAAATAACAGATAATGAGATCATCAAACGATTTTTTAAAGGGATATTCCGTTCCAGGCCTACAATGCCCAAATATGATGAAACTTGGGACCCATCTATTGTGCTAAATCATCTTGAAAAATGGCATCCAAATGAAAGTTTAAGTCTAGAAAAAATTACAAAAAAATTAATAACTTTACTTGCATTATCTACAGCGCACAGGGTACAGACTTTGTCAAAAATTAGAGTTGAAAACATCGAAATTCATTCTTGTGAAATTAAAATTAAAATCCCAGATTTAATTAAAACATCTAGGCCTGGATCGACCCAGCCATTGCTGATTATTCCATTTTTTCAAGAACATCCAGAAATCTGTCCCGGTAAAGCCTTGCTATCTTACCTGGACATAACTAAATCTATTAGAGTTAACACAGATGCTCTTTTCATAAGTTTTAAAAAACCATATAAACCGGTTAGCACCCAAACATTATCGAGGTGGATTAAAAATGTTTTGAGTTTAAGTGGAATTGATACTTCGACGTTCACTGCGCATAGCACCCGGCATGCTGCCACTTCAGCTGCTCAGAGGTTAGGTGTAAGCATAGACCAAATTCGGAAGACTGCAGGGTGGAGCCCTGGCTCTCATACATTTGCAAAATTTTATAATAGGCCTATTAGTGCCTCATCTTATAATAATTTCGGTGTGAAGGTTATAAATAATTGTACTGATTGATGTACTTTAAATAGAAAATCGTTATTTAGTTTGTTATCCCTAATTCAGTGAAATTGAAATAAGACAATATTGTTTGGTTTAAGAATTAAATTAATAGAAATAGGAACAGTATTTCATTTCATAATATTTTACGATTAGGCTCTAAACATCTACGAGTATTATGCTAATCTTGAGGACGAAGACTGAAATATAATTAGTGATTAAACGAACTTACCTGTATGTGAAGTTCTATCCTAATTATACGAAGTCTTCGTCCGAAGAGATTAGCAACCCTCCCTCCCTCGCTAACACTACCCTGTTTCGTAAAATATAAAAAGCAATGAAGGCTTCTCTCTAAACTAAATGAAGAGAAACGCGGGCGCAAGGGGCAAGTACCCACAAAAAAAAAAAAAAAAAAAGTAAATCTCAATATAGTGTGGAATGGTGACATCTAGGCGAAACTACGAGTATTATGCTAATCTCTTCGGACGAAGACTTCGTATAATTAGGATAGAACTTCACATACAGGTAAGTTCGTTTAATCACTAAGAGTGTGGTACTTCCCCGACCGAGCTAGCCCATTTTATGAATGCTCAACTTCAAAAATTCAAAATGGTTTATTTGCTACATTTTTTTTGCGATACCAATGCGTTTCCTGCAAATAGGAAGGAAAACAATGTAGGCTCTCTCACCGAACGAAATTGCTGCTTAACGCCGCGCCGATATTCTATAAGAGGGTTGTACTTCCCCGGTCGAACTATTCCATTTCATAACTACAAAATATATACTGGTTACTGCAATCATACATTCATTGTACCAACTGCAGTTTGCAACATATGCATACATTTAATTAAATTCTGTATGCAAATGCATAATATGAATACTGAATCCTATTACCCGTTGGGAATATGCATGCTGATATGAAACTCGATTAAACTGGGATAAGAATCCTATCCAATATTTCTATTAATATTGCTATCACTATTTATAGAGAATGTATAACAGTATGTACATTTTTGTTGTTATTATACAAAGAGCCAGTTTCAGAAACAAATTTTAATTTTAATTCCAAATTAAGAGAGTTAGGGCACAGCGGATCATCCACTCAAATCGCAGCAGCCCGTGTTGGAACGGAAGGACCTCCACCTTACAGAAGATTGTAGCCAAATAGCATTGGTCTCGGCCATGTTGTGTTCCTACGGTGAGTAGGTATGGTCTCCAGAGCTCCACTTGGGGGGAGGGGGGGGGGGCTGGCAACGCGTGAGTGATACCCCCGGTATTGCAAGCGTTTATAGGCTATGGTGATGCTTACCATCAGGCGGGCCCTATGCTTTTTTGCATAAAAAAAAGAGTCTACAACGTGCAGTCCGTTTTGGAATCGTACCCTTTAACTTCTTTAATTGACAGTGACAGCTATATTTGAATGTGTCATTAAATTTTAAAATATGTGTTAGAAACTGACTGATAGGACGTACAAACAAACCATAGTGTAAAACCCGTAGATTTAGTATATACTTACTAGCATATAGATCGGAAATGCAAAAGAGATAGATCATAGCATTCGCGTTTGTTAGAGCGAGATAGATAGGCGAGACCATTCTTCCTATTACACGCTATCGGCCTGTGTTAGCCTAACGTCAGTCGTGTTAAAAACAAATCCCACTTATTTTTACAAAATTCTGTGTTAATTTGACGTGATTAAATATGGATACCTGTGCATTGCCTGGATGTAACTCAAACAAAAAGGAAAATCCACAAAATTATAATGTTGCTTGCACACATGTACATTACAGGCACACTAGTGTATTTTGTTTTTGGTCACGCTTCAATCAAACCATTGCCGATCTATACGCTACTAAGTATTTACTAAATCTATGGTAAAACCGATAGTTTTCTATCGTCGTTCCTTAAAAAAAACCATACGTTTATAATAAAACGTTCATGTAATATTTTTAATTTTTTAAATCTCATAATATCACCTAGCTATTATTATCTGGCTAGCCCTGCACAGTCCATAGAATAATTTCGTTACCATGGTTGCCTTGAAAAGATGCTTTTAGCAATAAATAAGGCCGCCTTGCAATTTCACTAGTCTGTAAGTTATTTATGTATACTGTGTCCTATTGTCATTATTTGCATATTATTATTCTATCTATCTATCTAGAATTTATTATGTATCAACGATATCATCCCCGGAACGGTTGACCTAATAAGCCTACTCTGCACCCTCGTTACATTTGCCAATTGTACCACAGTACAGTTTCAAACAGTGCAGTAACTTCAATCTAGCGTAGTTAACACAATAGAAATATAGAGGGCGCTTTGAACTAATTAAAATGCGTTTAGAAATGACCGACTTTGAGTTTGGGTCGCGCGTACATTTTGCTCCCTGAGCGCACGCCGCGTATTTCTCCAAAAATCGCTTATGTTGCCACCGAGCAAGGCGTTTCATGGCGTTCAACATTTGTTCCTATCGCCCGCCCGTGCTGAGCCATCCCTGATAGCACGCAAAATGTTATAATTCGATGATTCATTACAATTTATTCAGAGTGTAGATCTGTTCAGGCACTTTATCTTGTCAAAGTATTCTCAGTAATAAATGATTTGTGAAATTAATCTAGAGTAGATTAATAAGAAACTACAATTTCGGAAACAAAAACGCAGGTATAAATTATTTATTTATAGATATATTGATTATGTCCTGCTTTTTATCGTGTTTTGCTAGCCCTGTACACTCCATACAGAATTTCGTTACCCTAAAGTGCCTTGAAAAGATTGCTTTGAGCAATAAGGCCGCCTTGTTGCTTATACACTTGTTTGTAACTTTTACTGTTTACTGTATCACTGTGTATTACAAATAAAGCTTATTTTATCTATCTATCTATATAACAAAAGCAAAATGACCACTGGTAAAAGAAATGGCGAAAGAATACCAGTTTACCAGTTTTAAAAATCGTAGACAGGTACATTTTTAATAACAGGTTCTTTTTTTACAACATAAAAATATAAAATAATATAGAGGTAGAGAATGTCTTTGGGCATTAAGTCCGCCAATTGTACTGTCAATCGTGCAATTAAGAATAAACAAATAAATAAAACAAGGTACGCGGAATGTCAATTTAATGCTGTTTTCTCGTAGTATAGAATGTCAATACTGTTTCCAAACAAACTATGATGTTACCATGTGGTGCAGTGGCCTTATTCTGAAGGGCAAAACAGGAATTCTGCAATGCAGAATACATTCGCTTTAACACGGTACTGGACACATCTAAATATATAAAATTCAAAGTCCTGACTGACTGACTTAACTATATATCAACGCACAGCCCAAACCCGTGGGTCTAGAGATTCCAAATTTGGACTGTAGGTTCCTTACGACGCGTAGGGGTGTACTAAGAAAGGATTTTTCAAAATTCCCACGGGAAAGCGAGATATACGCAAACGAAGTTGCGAGGGGACGCACAGCGCAAACCGCTGGGTCTAGAGACTCCAAATTTGGCATGTAGGTTCCTTATAAGGACCGGCACCGGACCGACCGGACCGACCGGACCGACCGGACCGACCGGACCGGAGCGGAATGGATCGGACCAGATCGGACCGGAAGGAACCGCACTGTACGGGGCCGTGCCGGACCGGACCGAACCGGAATTTTTTTCTGGAGAAAAATATGCTAATTGGCATGTAGGTTCCTTATAAAAACCGGACCGACCGGACCGAACTGGACCGGACCGGAATTTGTTTTTGAAAAAAAAAATGCTAATTGTTAGTAGGCCACGCTGGCGAAGCCGCGGGAAAAAGCTAGTTATTTTATAAATTAATAGATTTTATTAATTTGTTTTTTTTAAACAGTGACATAAAAAGAAAATGCGACAAAAGACTGCACTTCCTATCGAATTAGTCGCGTTTCGTGCGTCAACAGTTTTTGTTAAACAATACGTTTGATAGAATCGGTCGCGTGTCGTGCGTCGACTGTCTTTGGCAAACAACATTTAAATCGTTTGATAGAATTCGTCGCTGTTTGTGCGTCGACTACGTACTGTCGACGAACAAACAGCGACCAATTCTTCCTATCCGCGGTGCTACTTCTGAACTCCACCACCTGCTTGACCTCAGGTGGCGTAAAGTAAACTTGTTTGGCAAAATAAAAAAAAATAAAAAATAAATCTACCACACTAGAATTCACCCCTCGGTGCTAGAAAATCAGCTAACTAGGTCTTTCTAACAAATTTCGTGATGTGAATAAGATAAAGTATCGATAAAAATGAGATTAAGTCAACTGTGATTAGAGACTTATCGATATCGATAATTAATATTTGCTTTTGAGATTTGAAGACACTGGCACCTATAAGCTATCTTGACAGGATCTTGATTATGTGCTGTTGACAGCACAAGAAAATAGCCTTAACTGTAAAACCGATTCGAGATCGCCGCCTTGTCAAGGAAGGTCGTCAAGATGGCGACCTCGGATCTTCACCGTACCACGTTGCCTTTTTAAAGTGTACTTTTTAGTCAAAAAGTGTTCATTTAAAATACTCGACTTAAGGAAGAATAAGAACTGTAAAACCTTTTAACATTTTCATTCCAGGTGTAAAGATCACGAAAGCTATTAAAGTCCACGCTACCAAAGAAGTCCCGTCCCATAGACGCGGCGCTGTCAGCTAAGTTAAAATGTAGTAAATTTATGTAAATGTCATAATTACTTAGTTCATTTTTTCGTCGCGGGACTTCTTTAATTTTCAGTCGTACATACTGCATACTACTTAAATGGAAAATTTTTGCTACAATTCACTGCAATATGAATTCGATATTAAAGTCAAACCATAAATATTTTTTAAATAGAATTTACTCAGTCCTAAAGGCCACTTTTTGTACCGAAATTTTTTAATGCGTTGCTATTTTGTCCACGTAATTATCATTTATCAAACACAAGTTAAAAAAAAACAATAATCTTTATTGTTCACACACATTATATTGTTGTGACAATTCTACCAAAAAGGTTTTTGTACTATTTTGTTCTTTATGTCAAAACTATCGATATATCATTGTGCCATCATTACTACACTGCCGGGGGCGGCGCGTGGCGCACTGCGGTATGGGTCTTGTCAACAGAACATCTCCTGACGTCAGTTCGTATTTTATTACAGTCATAATTTTTGCATTTTATATAGCAAATTTAATTTGAACTGTATATTTAACAAGCTTACGGCCTTCCTGATGGTAAGCGGTCACCGTACCCTATGGACTATCACTCGCGCGTTGCCGACCCTGTAAAAATCTTTTAATACTCTTTTGAAGAACCCCATATTATAGTCTAAAGAATAGACCTCGGCGGGGATCTCATTCCACAGCTTCAGCGTTCGCGGGAGGAAACTCCTCTGAAACCGCGCAGTACGCTACCATTTTGGTTCCAGCGTGTGAGGTTGGATTCCCCGCCGGTGACGAGGAGATCGACGGTAGAAAGTGGCCGTAGGCATCAAGTCAAACAATTCCTCCTTATATCCTTAAACATAAGAGCGATAGCAACCGGCGTATTTTTAACGCGTAGAGGACACGCAGAGCAACGTGCGTTTTCGGAGCCACCGGAAACCTATCCAAATCGGGACAAGCCCACCACACATTCCCACCGATGTGTTTCCTGTGTAGCCAGGAACAACAACGGCGACCTCAGATTGACAACAAGCGATGAAGCTTATTGACGTCCCGGGGGAGAAACTACAGCTGTCTTGGAAACTCACGACGAATTTAATCAGAAAGAAAATAAACGGAGTAGGAAGTATTGAAAGGGTTTCCCTCCTTAACAAAAGGCATTATACCCTGGAGCGATGGCAAGTCAAGTGATAGACTCGATTGAAACCCATCCAAATACTGGCTAAGATCGACGTTGCTTAACTTGTGTATTAATTTTAGAGAGCGACACACAGCGATGCGCCATCGAACTCGCCTCGTTTGCCCGGCCCATTTCATGCAAAAATTCGTTACTTAAGGTTGCCTTGAAAAGTTTGCACTCAACAATAAGGCCGTCTTATTGCTGATGCACTAGTATGTTTATCCGTGTTTATTGTATTACTTTGAGTATTGCAAATAATGCATATTTTCTATCCATTTTTTCCATGTGAAAAGACGAAATTATGCAAGTAATGAGAAAATTCGTCAGTATAAATTTTAATAAAAGTTTTAGCTTAGTTTCTGTGGCACCGCATTGCGACATTTTGCTTTATGTTATTATGTATACAATTCCAATTATAATAGGTATTGTGTTGGAGTTGTATTGTTGTCGGGTTAGCAATCGTGATTATGATAAAACTAGATATTCCCGCGGCTTTATCCGCACGAAATAGGGTTTAGCAGCCAAGTTGTTTGCCACTGTCGAAGTCACTGTCTCACTCAGACTCAAATTATAAATAATAAATAAATAAATATATTGGGACAAATACACAGCATGAGACTTCATATGACGGATTAAACAGTTCTTTATTTATGCGCAAAATTACGTTTTTGTGTATCAAAAGCCCCTCTTTCAAGTTTGCATCATAAACAGAATGTGCCAAGTTGATTTGCATCTAAAAGGCGAAGGTTCGGTATGACGATCACTCGATATTTTACGACAAAGAACGTGCCCAGTGATGGAGTAGTTCGCAATGGATACTTAATCCAATACAGTAGCTTCGAATATCATGACAATTTTCTTATGTAGGATTGATTATTCAGTTCCTTTGCTCTTCCAAAAATATTTTTTTATTGTATTTTTGGAGACACTTAAAAAGTGGCCCTTATTTTTTGACCAGCATATTATTAAGTACCTACTTACATCTATAAACTCTTCTTACGGAACACCGAAATGGGCGTCACTTTAATTTCCGTGCGTTTAGACGGATTTTTTCGTCCGAAATTGAAACTCAGTTTGCGAATTTTTCAATGGCCACCGATTTACGACGGAAAATCAGTTTTTTTTATCTTTCCCTTTCGGTTTTTCCGTTCCCCATTCCATCCTGTTTCTGGTGAATTAGTTGCCGGATGTTTTTCTGAATTAAAATTGTTTTTCTATACTTTCCGCGAAGTTGTTGACATGGGAGGATATTCTTGTTATTATTTGTAAGTAGCTTGAACGTTTTATTTCGTTTATGTTTCGAAACGTTTTTTTATGACCGAGGAGGACAAACGAGCTAGCGGGTTACCCTGATGGTAAGCAATCATCGCTGCGCATGGATATCCACAACTACAAGCTCTCGAGTGCCCACCTATAAGGAATGAAAAAGGAAGTAGGAATTAGGAGAGGTATTAGGCTACCGGACCGGCTCTTTCATTCATCGTCCGAAACACAGCGGCCGCTATTTCACGTCGATATTTTGTGAGTGTCGACCTCCGTGGCGCAATGGTCACCATGCCTGCCCGCCACCCAGGAGGTCCCGGGTTCGAATCCCAGTCGGGTCATGATGAAAAACGAACTTTTTCTGATTGGCCTCGGGTCTTGGATGTTTATCTATATATGTATTTGTTATAAAAAATATAGTATCGTTGAGCTAGTATCCCGTAACACAAGTTTCGAACTTACTTTGGGGCTAGCTCAATCTGTAAAAAAAAAAAGTACTGCCCCGGTCGAGGCTGCCCATTTACCAGCTACGACCTCATAGCTACTACCGCATAGTAGTGGCTAGGTTATAAACGTTTCTTGCGTTATGTATATTGACTTTAACCCGTCAACGCGAAGAACTGGGAAAGCAAACAAGACTAACATACCCGTAGTCTCAATTAAGAACACCATAACATCAAAGATACTCCCAAAAAACCAGTAATATTGCTAAACAAAACAAAATTATCGTCGCAACGCTAACTTATTCCCATATGGGAGACAGTTATGACACATTTTGTGTTTTAGTTTATGAAAATAATAAATAGAAAGTGATTTTGGGACCACAAATAGAAGGGACAGTGACAATGCTAATTAAGGGTCAGGTTATTCAACTTTTAGTTGACAAAAAATGTTATTTAAGACACACAGAGGAGAGAACCCATAGAAGAGTTTTGAAGTGAAAACTCCTTCACCTTACAGAAGATCGTAGCCAAATAGCACTGGTCTCGGTCATGTTGTGTTCCTACCGTGAGTAAGGTCTCCAGAGCTCCACTTGTTTTGGCAACACGTGAGTGACACCTACGGTATTGCAAGAGTCTTAGAACGCATGCTTGTTTGCCACCTGTGTGCAGTAACACTAGTTAACACGTTTATAGTGATGTTCGAAATTACGAATGGCCCTAATAAGACTAAGACTGATTTTAAAATCCAGTTATAGGATTTAACAGTAATTTCAGGTATAAGGAACAAAGTGTGGTAAGTAACAATTCAGGGTTCATTTAATGGAAGAAAGGACTCGTTTTTCGAATAATATCGATACTTCTACCGTCCATGAGATGAATACTTAAAGATGTAAAGTACGTGATAGGAAATCGTACCTTTTTAAATTACTTACAGGTCCTAATGTTCTTTTACATACCTATTGTTCTTCTTATCATATTGTTAATTGGCAAAAACATGAGAACACAAACACAAGTTTATTATATTTAGAAGTATCACCTTTGAGGGAGCACTATTTTACAATAAATTACCTTCCCAAATTAAAGATGCGGACTCTATAAGGAGCTTCAAGTCACAGCTAACTAAATATATATTTAAAAATTAATAAATTATCGTAGAAGTGTGAACTAGACTTAGCTTATAATAAGTAATTTTCTGTTCTCATGTAAGTGGATTAATTTTGTAATCTTTTTTGAGAATAAATTCTTTAAACCTTAAACCTTTATATTATAGCAGACAAGGGAGAGGTAGGGCACAGCGGCTAATCCCCTCAATTTGGAGCAGCCTGTCTGGGGAAGGACCTCCACCTTACAGAAGATCGTAGCCAAATGGCATTGGTTTAGGCCATGTTGTGTTCCTACGGTGAGTAAGGTCTCCAGAGCTCCACTTGGGTTGGGAGGGTTGGCAACGCATGTGTGATACCCCCGGTATTGCAAGTGACTATAGGCTACGGTGATGCTTACCATCAGGCGATATCCTCTGAGAGAGTGGTACTTCCCCGATTGAACTACTTCTCATTTGGCTCTGCAGATATCCATACTTTCCAGATATTCCAGTGAAATTGTATTAGAGTTCCAATCCTTACTCCTTACTAATATTATAAATGAGAAAGTGAGTTTGTTTGTTATTCCTTCACGGCTTGACTAAGCAGCCGATCATTATGAAAATTTGCATACATATTGTTACGGGTACAGATCCCAACATAGGCTACTTTTTATCCCGTAAAAATATGTCGTTCCAATGGGAAAATAATTTTTCTACTATAGGGGGCGCTGTATCGGCCAACAGATGGCGCCACAAGTCGCGCTATGGGTTGTTTTGTTGTCAAACGAGATCTATACAGTCATAAAATTAACGCGAGCGAAGCCGCGGGGAAAAGCTAGTAAGTAATATGTATAAAATAACTCAGCTTGAATGACGGCCTATATCCTGAATGAAACAAATTCAATTGAATCCTAATGAGTTGAATCCTAATTAGTTGAGGGATGATAATTTTAATTATGCAATAGGTAATAACTTTACTTGTTCACAATTAATTCATTTTCCTAACTATGGATTTGACTCCTGTGTGAATCACAATCACGTCACTGTGTAGTGAAACTGCTTTTCGTTAAGAAGATGAGCAAGAAAATTGGGCGGTAAATCTCTTCTTATTCTCAGTCGTATGCTCTTTAAAGAGTAGTCGTGGCCACGCGCGTCTCCCGGTAACGTCTTACTACCGTTTTCCATCTGTCTCTGGTGGAAGCTTGTCTTGCTCATTCATTGAGAGGCTCCTGGGTCAGAGATTTGATCGTCCTCTGGATCTGCAGAAATTGACTCGGCCCTGCACTACCAAGCGCTCCACGGCATCACTTCCTCTTCGCGTCACATGCCCGAAAAACTGCAGTATACGGGATCGAACAAGGTCGGTAAATAAATAGGGACAAATCACACAGAATGTGCTAGCCCCAAAGTAAGTTCGTAACTTGAGTTGCGATACTAACTTAACGATAAACTCAAACAGTAACTCAATAAATTGTCCATAGGTCATGGTGACTCCTTCAGGCGGGTATGCATGTTTGCCACTTTAGTGGTTTAAAAAAGTTTGAAATCTCAAAGCGACTGATCGTATCAGCGTCAACACGTTCCGGATTACACGAGTGGCATCTAGTGTAATCCGGTTAAGAGCGGCTCGATCCGGATAATAAAATGACCGGTCGACTCGCACGCGAGATATAGCTTCACGATTGATTGATTCGATTGTTGGATTATCCGTTTTTGCTTGATTACAATTTATTCATATTCGTTAATAGCGGTGCGATGATATTTATTTATTTTTACGACAAAAAATAACTATGTAATTCAATCAGCAAAAGATTGTCATCATAAAAACTGAGTTCGCAGCAGCACATTTGTTAAAAGTTGATGGCAAAACTAACTAACAGCCAGTTTCTGTGACGCATTTTTAAAGTTAATGTCACATTAAATTAAAGCTGCCACCGTTAAACTAAAGAAGAAAAAAGAAATAGCTTGAGACTTATTATAGTAGAATTTATATTATTTTTTTCTTTATTTTTTTCGCAGTATAAACTCATTTTGGGTAATATTACAATGGAAAAAAAAATATATATACCACAAAGGTGGCAAACAAGCTTACGGTCCGCCTGATTGGGAGCGGTCACCGTAACCTATGGACTATTTATTGCCATTATAAGATTTAACAAATCAAGATAAATACAGAGATTATAAAGGACAAGAAAAAAAATTAAATTACAAAAATATAAATTACTATGATATAGTTCTTGTGCGTCTATGGCAAAAGGAGAGTGCTCAGTCAGCACGTACTGCGTAGACAAGGCCATGTCTAAGCAGGGCTGATTTTCAGCATATGTGCTCGAATTCTAATAAATAACTAATAAGGTAAACGCAGCTATTAACGACCCCCTTAAGCAAGTTTTGAACTTAATAACATTAAAAATAAAATAAAGTAGAATTAAAATATTTAGCAGCTTATTACAATTAAATGCGACAGCGTATAATCGGGTATGAGGCCGGATATGTAATAAACATTTCTCAAAAACATACAGGGTTAAAAGGGTCTCTATGTGCTTTAGAGACCCCTTTACGAATTAAATGGTACATTAGAAGGTTACATCACTCTTACATTAGCAATATTGACTTTGAAGCATAGGAAACCATTGTGGCTTTGGAAGAGCTGAAAGGACAAAGGCTTTATTCATATCTACTGACTAATAGCTGCCAATTATTTTCATTAAGACGGCGACTGACATGAGCATTAAATGCTCAGGTAACGAGGAAAATTTGGTTACCTGGTATGAATATTTGCAACGAATAATAATTTTTTTTCAGACAATTCTTACGGTCCACTTAATTTGTTAATAGGTACAGAAAAACTTAAACTATGTTAATGCAAAAGTATTATTTGTAAATATACTTGATAATAAATATTTTTTATTTTAATACAAACAGACAAACAAACTTAACTAAAACCTCATGTGGCACACTGTGTACACTGTCTACACAAATGAATTTATTTGCCGTGAGGCTGTTCAACAACATTTTTTTTTTTACAAAAACACATTTCAAAACCAAACCATAGCGCGATCTATTTCTTAGGCAGTGACAGCCGTCTGGTGCAGTAGTAGAACGTGCTCCCATGGAGCTAATAATCATGTCAGTTACCGCCTTTAGGCTGGTTTTTAGAGTCGCGCTGACTGCACGCTGATCGACGGCGCTACAGCCAAAATTTTATGAACTTCTAGGAAGCGTTTTAGAACAACGCGTAGTTTTATAACTAAAACGCTTCCTAGAAGCGCGCGGACGGTTCATGCATTTTGACTGTCAGCGCCGACGTCAGAGCGACTTAAATTGGCCTTAGAGCGCGTTTTGATGACGCCAACATCTTCGCGCGACTACGTGGCGGCCGCGCGGATTTTCATGTCGTCTAAACGTGCCCTTATAACAGAGAATGACAAACGAGTGAGTATCAGCAAATTCGGACAAGCTTAGGCATCGGTATGAGTCAAGTGCACAGAATCCTCCATGAACAGTTAGCGGTTAGGAAGCTTTGTTACTCGGTGGATACCTCATAATTTGACCGATGCCCAAAAACTCCGTCGAAGAAACCCCTAAAGACGAGTGGGAAACCTGCTTTGCTCAGTGGTTTCATCGGATGCAACGATGCATTGATGTGAAGGGACACTATTTTGAAAAGATATAATAAAACTAATAATTTTTTTTTTTGCCCAGTTTTTGATTTTCTAAGAACTTTCAGTTTGGCCCTCGTATACATATAATGTAAAGACAACAAAATTAAATGTACATTCTAGAATTAAGCTGTGAGTGGAAATAAAGATTTATTATTTATTTTTATTATTATTACTTTTGGTATAATAATTATTTATTTAGTAATAATAATAATATGTATTTATTTCCATTAAAGTTACAGTTTCATGTTTAAATAGCTGGTCTAAAACAAAATGACTTAAAAATACATACTGAATCGACCGTTACCGAACAAGGTTGAAACCTGTATAATCTTCTACTCTATTATTATATATATAGGTACGGTATGCAGCACCCTGTGTATGTGAAGCAAGGCTAGCTTTTCCCTGGTGCCAACAGATAGCGATAATCCGGGTCTTGTGGAAACCTGACAGCTGGTATGAATCTGAGAATATGAGTGACTTTTTCAAAATTGTCCTTTTATTTCATTACAATTTAATGGCATATTAATTTATCATGCCAATATACCTCCAAATAGTCTTAATAAGAAAGAAAAAGAGAGGTAGTTTGAGACTTCATCTACGTCACATAAGTTTGTTTGTTTGTGCAATTCACTAAATTATTAATCTTGTTTCGAAGAGTACGTTAACGGTCAACGCAGACAACAGACTGCAACATATGAGTGCAAAGACAAGAATATTTCTATCTTTCCAGCTCTTGGTTTCTTGCAATCATAGATCCGCCATCTATGATTGCAAGAAACCAAGAGCTTGCGTTGAATGATTCGTTCAAGGTAATATTTATGATAAATTACATAGAGTCAGAGTCAGTCGGTATAAATGACTATTTATTGTCATAACTACATCTTTTTTTGAAGTAAAAACTTCTTTGGCGGCGCTTGGCACTTTTTTTAGATTGGTAAAAAATGTTAAACTCGCGTCAGATCCGTAGCCTGATCGAAAAAGCGTAAGATTCCCTAACGATTAAAAAATATTCAAAGTGCACAACGTTGATGTTGAAGTTTTCACTTCTGCCGGCACTCCCGGAGTTCAACCTGTCCTTTTTTTAATTTTACTTTAGTTAGTTATTTTTTCTGTAAATTAATAAAACAATAGATAAGCCATTTTCTTTAATTTCTTTCCTTACTTAGACAGTAAACTTAACAAACTTAAAAATTAATTAAGTAAATCGGACTTCTTAAAAACAAAAGGTTTTCTGTACTTAGCAAATGTAAAAACAGTCTCGTTCCCGTCATGTGTGGCACAATGACTTTGCATCTGACGTGATAAATCGGTTTTGTGACAAAAACAAGCCAAGATCATATTTCAGGTGGCCGAGATTTTGATGAAAATTTATGTCTAGAGATTATTTGGATAAAATTTTGAGGTTTTATGCATTATAACATAACATATAGACAGGGAAACCTGAACCCCCCAAACGAAGAAAGAATAAGGTTTTTTTAAGTAACTCTAATCAGATTTCAACGCAATTTCATCGAATACTAGACGTGATCACAATGTAAGATGTAATCCTTACTAATAATAAAAATGAGAAAGTGAGTTTGTTTGTTTGTTATTCCTTCACGGCTTGACTAAGCAGTCGATCATTATGAAAATTTGCATACATATTGTTAGGGGTACAGAGCCCAACATAGGCTACTTTTTATCCCGTGAAAGTCGATCGAATGGGAAAATATTTTTTCTACTATAGAGGGCGCTGTATCGGCCAACAGATGGCGCCACAAGTCGCGCTATGGGTTGTTTATAAAATTAACGCGAGCGAAGCCGCGTGGATTTAAATAAATTAGATAGTTTGTCTACGAGGAATGTTAAAATTTCTCGTGGTCAAATCAGTTTGACTAATAAGTTTGACCACGAGGAAGTAACGATTTTTAGTAATTTTCGTATAAAATTACATGAGATTGATCCTTAATTCATTTGGGAGTTAGTTTACTCTGCAGCTATCTGTGCGTGCACTTCTAAATGGATTAGTTAAACAACGATGTCTCTAGCCATTATTTCGATGAGCTTAAATTTTTTGTTCATTTTGCTTAGCAAGACAAAGTCTGAATTGGTGGTAAGTATGAAAAAATAAGACGGTTCGAAAGAGTTTGTAATGTTTTTTTTTAGAATTAAAATATTTGACTTTGACTTTGAAAGATCAGTGTTTCCATTTGTATTTGGGCTAGCTCGACCGAAGTACAACCCTGTCACAGAATGTAGGCGTGAAGGAGCAATGCGTTTCGTTCAGAGAGTATCAGTATTATTTGTATAATCAAACATTTGTGTGTGTGTGTGTGCCTTGGTCTGGGTGTTTTCTATGTATAACAAGTATATATTTACAAAAAAAAAGTATTTAAGTATATAAATCAGAAATCTAGTACACATTTATGGCTAAATAAAGAATTTATTTATCATAGCTAATTAGTTATTATGTAACCAGTAGATTACTTTTAATTTTATCACGCCAACAATATTTAATTTTCTGCCTTACCCGATGGTTGACTGGTAGAGAATGCCTTTAGGCATTAAGTCCGCCAAATATATTTTTCTTTGTGCAATAAAGATTAAATAAATAAATAGTACAAACTTAGTTGCTTAGTTTGGGACTAGATGGCGTTGTGTGATTCGTCCAAGAAATATTTATCCATACTATAATAATAATAATACTTTAAATGGGAAAGTGTGTGTGTCTGTTTGTTCGTCCGTCTTTCACGGCTAAACGGAGCGATGAAATGACGAAATTTTTTAAGCGGAGATAGTTGAAGGGATAGAGAGTAACATAGGCTACTTTTTGTCTCTTTCTAATCCCCCATTTCGCTAAAATGGGGGGTGGAAGTTTCTATGGAGCATTCCGCAATTTTCAAAGTAGAAAGCTAAAAATTGGTATGCGGACTATTTGTGACTAAGAAAAAAAAAGTGCATCATTTTTTTTTCGGAAGTCTGCCCCTAACCCCTTAAAAGAGAGGGTGAAATTTTATATGGAACTTTTCGCAGTTTTCTAGTCACGGAAATATCTCAATTCCCGTGGCCCCGCCCATCTAGGCGGATAAGGTGGTAGTCAGTCAGGTTTTTAGTCGGTATACCCTAAGTGGTTAGAGGTAGCCCGACATACCCCCGCCGCTTCCCCAAGCGGGGCGGGGCATGCAGTAATGCATTTTCCTGACTATAAACAAAAAAAAAAAAAAAGGTAGAAAGCAAGTGTTACCTAATTAATTTAACGCGAGCGAAGCCACGGGCAAAACCTCGATTTTTTTTTTGTAAAGACTGCCAACAAAATATTTTAGTCAAGATGAATAATATCGGTAGCGTTTCAATCATTTGTCATAATTCAATTGAACAAATTGTAACGATGTTTAACAATAGGACCGGCGCGAATTTGCCTCGCTATTAATTGGAAATGCCGTGCCCTTTGTCGGGCAGACAATGAAATAGCCTTATACCTATGGAGGTATTCTAAAGGGGTTTTAATATTGAGCTTTTGAGTAAAAATTTTATTTTATTAACATCATCTTGGCCCTTTTTTACCCACTGAGTTTTATATAAACTAAAAAGGCTCTCACGTTTATATTTTCTAGTCATTTTTAGTCATTTTCTGGCTCGTTTTGAAGAACCCCATATTGTAGTCTAAATGAAAAGACCTCGGCGGGGATCTCATCCCACAGCTTCAGCTCCTCTGAAACCACGCAGTACGCGACCATTTTGGTTCTACAGTGTGGTTAGATTCCCCGCCGGTGACGAGCAGTTCCACCATTTCATAAAAAAAAATGAAACCAACAAATATTTTCAATTAAATGGAAGTGAATCGAGTGCCGTATCATATTCTTGTATCGGATGTCTGAAAAAACATCGAGTCCTCCGAGAAATATCTGCCCCTTTATTGAATTTGGGCGAAGCGGGGACAAATAATGGCTCCATGTTGAATACTTATTTGAATTGATTGTTCCTATCAAGATCTAAAGATATGTCCTGTTACTATTTGGAGGAATACCTAGTAGCTGACTCCTTTTTTCTTTGTAGTAAATAAGAAACCCTAATACTTACTGGGCAAATTATGTGAACTAAAAATTATGATGAGACTTGTACCTATTAAGCAAATAAATATTTCATTAAATAATAGTTTCGCCATTAGTTTGTCTACGGTCTAGCCCTGAGACGCTTAATACTAAAAAGCTGTAATTTGCAAGCATACGGCCCGCCTGATGGTAAGCATCACCGTAGCCTAAAGACGCTTGCAATACCGGGGGTATCACTCACGCGTTGACAACCCTCCCAACACCCCCAAGTGGAGCTCTGGACACCTTACTCACCGTAAGAACACAACATGGCCGAGACCAATGCTATTCGGCTACGATCTTCTGTAAGGTGGAGGTCCTTCCCCAGACGGGCTGCTCCGATTTGAGCTGATTATCCGCTGTGCCCTACCTCTCTTTAATAATGTTTACACAATATATTAACTATGCTAACAATCATCATTCCAGATTCAGACACAAAAAGTTTACTGCTGGACATAGGCTTCCAGCACGACCGGTTGGCGGCGGCCTGCATCCAGCGGCTTCCTGCGACTTTCTTCAGGTGGACCTTGCACTGCGTTTTCCAGTACGCAGTCGCCTCTCTAGAACCTTCCTGACACATCGGTTCTGCGCGATACGTGATAATTTTTGTTTAAACCCTCTTTCTGCAAATATGTTGTGAACACATTTTTAGAAATTTTGAAAAAAAAAACAAAATGTACAAAAACCAAACAACTGGACAATAGATTCGCGGAAAGAGGGGTTAAAAATCACAGCGCGCAGAACCGAGGAATGCTTTTTTTTATTTATGTACTTAGTTAAATTTAAAAAAAAAAGTAGTACTGTGAACGTAAAACAAAAACTATCGCGCAATTTACCTAAAATCAGTGATATAAATTCCATTAGATATACGCAAGCGGCCCTTAGAGTCTTTTCATATTACGCGTCACAGTCGGTATGTGTACTAAAATTTAATAACTAAGTCTTTGTTGCCCCGACACTTCCTCTTATAAAGTGGGTCGGATGGGAATTATGCAATATTAGGCCCAAGATACCTTTCTGATTAAATTCGTTGTATAGTGTAGTTGTTGACAGGCTGACGCATTGGGTCTTACCTTCCGTGGGTTCGATTCCCGTTCGGGACAAAGCTTTTAAATACCACAAAGGTGGCAAACAAGGTTCGGCCGGCCTGATGGTAAGCCGTCACCGTAGCCTATAGACGCTTGCAATACCGGTATCACTCCGGGGGGGTTCGAGTCTGGGTATTTTCTAAGTACCTATCATATTTACAATATTATATTCGTTATCTGGTACCCATTATACAAGTAGGTTAAGCCTTGCTTACTTTGGGACAAAGTGGCGCTGTGTGGATTGTGTAAAAAAAACCATAAGTTTTTTTTTAAAGCCAGTCATGTCCCACTACTGGGCAAAGCCCTCTCCTCTTTTTCACCTACTATCCCTCTGCTGTTCCTTCTTCCCAGTGTCTATCGAACTCCGTCAGTTCGTCCGTCCATCTCTTTCTTGGTCCTCTTGGCCTTAACCGTTAAACTGTTTTTTTTTCATTTGAATCTTATCAGAGGCAACTATTGGCCACTATAAGGTTTACTTTAAGGACCAATACCCCAAACCACACCATAACTGGTATAACAGCAAGTTTCTAAAACTCATTTTTAAAGTTAATGACGCATTAAATTACAGCTGCCACTGTCCAACGAAAGAAGAAAACAAAAGATTGCCCGAGGCTTAATGTGGAATTAAAATTAAAATGGTTTTTAGAAACTGTAACTCGAGCATAATATCTGCTCGTTTGTAAAATTTTAAGACTGAGTGTACCCAGGTGTGCCGTATGTCTCTCAACATCTGCGAACTGGATCAAAACTTTACCCGGGTAACGCTGTGTTTCCACCAGTTACTATAGAAATGATAAAATCTTATGCAATTATTATAATCCTTACTAATATTATAAATGAGAAAGTGAGTTTGTTTGTTATTCCTTCACGGCTTGACTAAGCAGCCGATCATTATGAAAATTTGCATACATATTGTTAGGGGTACAGAGCCCAACATAGGCTACTTTTTATCCCGTGAAAGTATGTCGTTCCAATGGGAAAATAATTTTTCTACTATAGAGGGCGCTGTATCGGCCAACAGATGGCGCCACAAGTCGCGCTATGGGTTGTTTTGTTGTCAACCGAGATCTATGTCATAAAATTAACGCGAGCGAAGCCGCGGGGAAACAGTAATAAATAAATTAGGATCAATTCACACAGATCGAGCCCCAATATTTTTTTCGTTCACAGGCGCCAAAGTAAGTTCGAAACTTGTGTTATACAATACTAACTCACCGATGTTATATTTCATAACACACCCGAGGCCAATCAGAAAAAGTTCGTTTTTCATCATAACCCGATCAAGATTCGAACCCTGGACCTTCTGGGTGGCGATCTCGCATGGGAACCATTAGGCCATTGTAATCGTCGTCATTATAATGTCGCATTATCGTCCCACTGCAGGAATACGTAGTTCCCTTCAATCTTCCTTCAATGGTGAAGACTAAAGAAGGTTCCTTCTTCAATGGTGAAGGCCACCTACTTGCCTTAACGACTGTCATCTATCGACAATAACCGGGACCGACAGCTTAACGTGCCCTCCGGAGCACGGTGAATATATCGAGATAAATTGGTCGCGTTTCGTGCGTCGACAGTACGTAGTCTTAAAAAAAAATATATATATATAGGGACAATTCATACAGATTGAGCTAGCCCCAAAGTAAGTTCGAAACTTGTGTTATGGGATACTAACTCAACGATATTATATTTTATAACAAATACATATATAGATAAACATCCAAGACCCGAGGCCAATCAGAAAAAGTTCGTTTTTCATCGTGACCCGACCGGGGATCGAACCCGGGACCTCCTGGGTGGCGATCTGGCGTAGTCGACTCACGAACAGCGACGAATTGTATGAAAAATATTGTTTACCAAAAACAGTCGTCGCACGAAACGCGACCAATTCATCGAGATAACGAAACCCATCCAAACGCTGGTTAGGGTCGACGTCGCTTAACTTGCGTGTTCATATTTTGTTTTTGGTGACAATGTTGTGCAAGCTAGTGAAGCGCTAACGGGATACGCTTCACCAGCAACATTGGTTTTACGTGGGCGAGGTGTCAACCCGCCGCACAACCCCCGAAATGCTGGAGGACCACACCCGTCGTTGGTCAGCGAGTCCATCGGACTTAGCCGGTTAGTGTAGCTAGGCTGTTACCGACCATTCCCCTATCCGCCACCTTGGGGACGCTCCCCCACGCTGTGAGGGCCAGCGCGGGGCGCGTGTTCATATTAGAGTGCGACAAACAGCGACGCCATCGAGCTCCTCATTCACACATGTAACTAAATAAATAAATAATAAATATACATATAGGGACAATGCATACAGATTGAGCTAGCCCCAAAGTAAGTTCGAAACTTGTGTTATGGGATACTAACTCAACGATATTATATTTTATAACAAATACATTTATAGATAAACATCCAAGGCCCGAGGCCAATCTTAAAAAGTTAGTTTTTTTTTCATCATGACCCTAACAGTAACATAGATTAAGGTGTTGTAATACTGGTAATACTAACAAATGGATCTTAGAAATCTGAATAAAAAACATGTATTTATTTATTTCTCTATTCTCAAGAATGACGTTAAATGTTTTATGGCATTGAAGACATGGGAATCGTCCCCATAGCTGATGGAAACGTATTTTCACAAGTAACTGAATTCAATCACGATAAATTCAGTTTAAGGCCCCTTAAACTTGCAAGAGTTTTCAAGTACCATCAAAATGGAAGAGATTTGTATTGTGAACAGTTATTGCAATTGCATATTGACAGTTTGTGGAAAAGACTTCGTTTCAAGTAATTGGATTGAATTGAAACCAATTGAAACGTATTGAATTAATGTAAATGATGTTGTTTTTGCGTTTTTGCATAAAAGAAAACACATCCGTGGGTGGCAAATGGCAAACCACACTCTTTTTAGAAAAATGTTTACATTTTTATATTTATTTAATTGTCTGTTTTTTATGACATGTCATATTTTTGCTTGTCACTTTCTTTTGTTTCCTCGACATTATTTTGTTTACTACCAATTTTTCTTTCAATTAACATTTTCTTTCACAATTTCCATCAATCCGTAATCCGTAAAAACATCCTATATATAATATTCGTAAAAATAATTTCAAATAAAAATGTATACCTAGAGATATACATGGACCTGGAAAAAAAGGCAGACGGAATCTTGCTAAGAAAGAATTGAAGCACCCTAATGGGGCGGCAGCGTAATTATGTGTGAGTGTGAAATTACTGACCGGCACGCACACATTCACACCATAGTAAGCCCTCTCGCGTATACGAACGGATACGCGAGTTGGCTTACTATGGGTGCTTCACTTTTTAGTTTCAGTGATGGTGTCCGCCTTTTTTTCTAGGTCCATGGGGATATATATACTTCGAAAGAAAAGGAGGAAATAAATGTATTCACGTAAAAAAAAAACACTATTTTATACTGTATAGGTACTTAATAACACAATAGCATTTAATTGAATTAAAAAATAAATACCTATTTAATTTAATCCAATCAGATGTCGCAAAAGAGATTATCATAAATTAAAAAGTAAAGATTCACAACAAAAATTAATCAAAAAGAAATTTGAAACTCTTTTAAAAGATAAAGTAAATCTTATCCTCAGATTAGAACAATTATGGAATTTTAGAAAGAATTAAGTAAGTTGTTTTCATCTCATCATCTCAGCGTGCCAAAGTCTTACCTGTATATATCTACTTGCAAAATAATTCCTTTTTATTTTTTTATAGTACAGTTTACAGTTTATAAAGTAGATAGCGCTGCTACACGCAAACGAAGTTGGGCGGGCTTTGTTAGAGTTTATTTAATTCCAAAGGCAAGCACAAAACCTTATTCAATAGAAAAATATGCCCATACACCAAAAAAAGAGATTTTTATGACTATATTCGTCCCGGCACAAAAAAGTGTATAGTTATCTGGAGTAATGAGGGGGTGAGGTGACCTGGGGTCAGGGGGTGGTTGGGGGAAGTCTGTCGCGAAAAATTTGCGGCTCCCTTTTCAAGGGCGAAACGCCAAAATTCTCTACATTATAACGGAAAATTGGTATTACTTACGCCTATGTGATGACGTAGAATTTGTTAGTTACATTGTTATTGTAAATGGATTAAAAGTTAAAACCTATTTTACCATGGTTTTCATTTACATAAATTATCATAAATGTTATTTTATTATGAAAATTTAAGTTTTTGAGGAGTATGTAAGTTTTTGAAGACAATCCGCCAGTTTCCAAAACGCATTTTAAAGTTAATGATACATTAAATTCTAGATGTCACTGTCAAACCTTGTCCTAACCCGATGGTTGACTGTTAGAGAATGCCTTTAGGCATTAAGTCGGCCAATTGTCATTTTCTTTGTGCAATAAAGAATTAATAAATAAACTGACTGCATGTCACGTAAAGAGCAGATGTAACCGATTCTAATGAAGCAAAAAACTGGATCACAATGTAGAATGTAAAATTATTAAGTTTCATTTTAAAATTAATCCGTTATAACTAATCCGGAACCGCTTTTTAAAAATGTGCGTCGGTCGGAAATCGAACCCGGATCAACTGCTTGGAAGGCTACTATGCTTACCATTACACCACCAACGCCGTTGACACATATCTCTGAATTTTGAGTCGTAACTTGTAAGCCGAATAAGTGTAAATAAATAACTATGTTGATTTAAGTCCCACTATGTATGACGAAATTACAGAGAACTACTAAAAGACGAAACCGTGTAATTCTGACTGCAAACTGATTTTAAGCTAATCAACTTAATATTATTTTTAAAAAGTGTGCGTCGGCCGGGAATCGAACCCGGATCAACTGCTTGGAAGGCAACTATGCTGACCATTACACCACCAACGCCGTTGAAAAACAGTCTCAATTTTCGAGTCGCACCGTGTAAGCCGAATAATTTATGTACCTACCTAAATAAAGATTAAATTTGTTTTTCAGCTAATCAACTCAAGATCATTTGTAAAAAACTGTGCGTCGGCCGGGAATCGAACCCGGATCAACTGCTTGGAAGGCAACTATGCTGACCATTACACCACCAACGCCGATGAAAAACAGTCTCAATTTTCGAGTCGCACCGTGTAAGCCGAATAATTTATGTACCTACCTAAATAAAGATTAAATTTGTTTTTCAGCTAATCAACTCAAGATTATTTGTAAAAAACTGTGCGTCGGCCGGGAATCGAACTCGGATCAACTGCTTGGAAGGCAACTATGCTGACCATTACACCACCAACGCCGTTGAAAATCAGTCCCAATTTTTGAGTCGCACCGTGTAAGCCGAAATAGTGTAATGAAAGATTTAATGCTGGTTTTAAGCTAATCAATTGAATATAAATTTTAAAAGTGTGCGTCGGCCGGGAATCGAACCCGGATCAACTGCTTGGAAGGCAACTATGCTGACCATTACACCACCAACGCTCATATCTCCATTACTTTATTTTAACATCTGTATTAATTAAGTTTATAATTTTCTTTGAACAAGTGTCATAATTATCTAGCATTGTATTATGTTATTGACATAGTAATCACGCCTTATTCACGACTATATTCATCCATTTGCCATTCTCTCTAGGCTATGATAACCTATGTTTCAGTTTTCGACATTTCAGTGTTGTTTTGTTATTAATTGACTCAATAGAAGTACCTATTACATTGTATTTATTTTGTATTATTTATTATAATAGTCTAAACTGTCTCGCAGAATCTATATTCTATCTATTTATCTATTTCTATCTATCTATCTATAAACATATATTCCAGACTAAGAAAGAAGAGTTTTGACGTGAAAACCCCCCTTACTCTTGAAGATAATTCCGCACGATCGCATTGGATTGTTAATTTTAGGTATTCTTTACAGCTAGACTAGGCCTAACTAAATACTAAACTAAATGAAACATACGGATTGTATGCTAACGAAATAGTTAGTAAAGTATGAAATTTCAATTGTACGAATTAGGATTTGCTGTTAATTTTGCATTTGAAATTATACAGAATTGAAATTAAAATCGCGATTGCTATGCAGAGTTGGCGATTGAGCAGTAAGTCATCTAACTCAGGCTAGTTGTAATAATTATTTGTAATTAAAACTCTATGTCTATGTCTGTTTGTGTGCCTTCTTAATGAAAATAAAAAAAGGGCGGGTTGCACTCCGGGAGTGCCGTGCAGAAGTGAAAACTTAAACATCAACTTTGTGCATTTTTGAATATTTTGAAATGGTTAGGGAATCTTTACGCTTTTTCGATCAGGCTACGGATCTGACGCGAGTTTAACATTTTTTACCCATCTAAAAAAAAGTACCAAGCGAAAATAAGATCTATTCTTAGTTGACTACTTACATAAAGTTATTATTTCACGAACAATGAAAAACGGGTCAAATCAATACAAAATGGGTATTTGTCCCATTATGGAAATGCATGATATTATCAGTGATAATGTACTATTAGACCCTTTTAACCCCCTTTTACAACCCCTATGGCATAGATATGAAAATGGCTATTATCATTACAGGTCGTTATGTCGAAGGTCTATAGCTATAGGGAAAATGGTTATATACTTAACTGGTAACTGTGTTCAGGAAGCTGATTTCAAGGCGTGTAAAAACGCTATGAACAAACTAAGTAACGATGACTTCAGCCAGTATCTAGATGGGTTCAAATCATATCAACCAATTACAGATACGGGTTACACGGTTATTAATATAATGTTCTTTAGTTCTTGTAAATTGGCCGTTTGATTGGTATGAAAAGTAAACTAAACCCTCCTCTTGAATCAGTCTATCTATTGTTGAAAACTGCATTTAAATCTGTTGAGTAGTTTAGTTTAAATAAGCGAACAGAAGTGACTTTCTGATTTTTACTCTGTAAAATGTCATTTGTGGCAAATTAGGAGTTATGTGTTATTATTTTTCATTTATACGCACTAAATGCCTATTGCACATCAGTAGTGCAGAATAAAAGTAGATTTCAAGAGATCATTCATCTTTGATTTGACACATTTACGAAACCAGCATATTTTTTTTTAATGTAGGTAAAAATTATATTTTACATTTGTACAAATAAAATTCACCAATGTATCCATGTCATATAAGAATGGAAATTGAGAAGAACAAATTTTATTTGCAGAAAATATAGGGTACAATTTTTATATTAGCATGATTTTGATTAGGTACAAGTAGATATTTAACTTGTCAACAATTAAAGTAGTCATCAAGATAACTCATAACGAAAAAAATAATCAAATTATATATTTTTTTAAATATCTCTTATTAGTAATATTTGGCACAAACAGTACATAAAGACGTTATTTATATTAAAAGATATTAAATAATTAATCATAAAAAAGACTTACCTAGTTGTAATAAACCAGTCATTATCGAGAAGGCATTGTGAATTGACCGTAATATCACTTAACTATAACTTTTGTCACAAAGTAACTGGCATAAAAGAGAAATTTAAATGTCATAAGAGAAAAAAAGAAAATTTATGAAAGGAATTAGGGGAAGGAAACGTTTAACCAAAAGAATTTTTGGTCCAATGTCAAACGAAAACAGTTTACATCGGGAATCCGCATTGCGTTTTTGAATTTCGAATTTGTATTTTTACATTCATTTACTTTTAAACTGTATCGTTTGACATTTAAAAAATGGAAATTGGTTTATTTTTTTTTGGAATTTTTGGATTGATTCTGACAGTGGGTTGGTTTTTGTAGAGGCGTCGAGAGCGCCCTCTCGCGACTGTTTTGCGGCGATTCGCCGCGGTGACTGGCTCGAGCCACCCCTTGCGCGGAGGGATACCTTGCTATACTTATGTGTTTACATCTTAAATGGGGTGCACATAGAGTAATGTGAGTCCAGAGAGCACTTTCCCACAAACAGGGAAAATAACATAATGATTTACTTTTTGTTAGTAGGTACTTTATTTTGTGATTGATGAATATTTTATAGGGAAAATTATAAAAAAATATTGACAAAAACTGTGCGTAGGCCGGGAATCGAACCCGGATCAACTGCTTGGAAGGCAACTATGCTGACCATTACACCACCAACGCCGTTGAAAATCAGTCCCAATTTTTGAGTCACACGGTGTAAGCCGAATAAATTGATGTAAATAAAGATTAAATTTGTTTTTCAGCTAATCGACTCAAGATTATTTGTAATAACTGCGTCGGCCGGGAATCAACCCGGATCAAAATGGTTGGAAGGCAACTATGCTGATCATTACACCACCAACGCCGTTGATAAGTAATCGTAAATTTTGAGTCGCAACGTGTAAGATGAGTAGAATAATCAAGAATTAAAGTGGTTTTAAGCTAATCAACTCAAAATTATTTTGTAAAAACTGTGCGTCGGCCGGGAATCGAACCCGGATCAACTGCTTGGAAGGCAACTATGCTGACCATTACACCACCAACGCATGTGTCAAACTGGTCATATTTTGCCATCACTTTAATATATTATTGTTTTTATTTACACAAATGTTTTGAAAAATGAGAATTTCAACAGAAAAAGAATATGAGTGGGGATTTTAGCCATTTATAAAACAATTTGGAGAGAAAAATAAATGATTATTTTTTTCTTTATTTTTTTATTGCACCATTGATATTGAGAGTAGGTACAATTGGCGGACTTAATGCTAATCCTAAAGACATTATCTACCAGTCAACCATATGGGTAATGCAAAAATATTGTTGGCGGGACAAAAATTAAAGAAATTAAGCTTCTGGTTACCCTAATAACTAGTCTCCAGAGCTCCACTTTTTTACAGAGTCAGCAACGCGCGAGTTATACCGTCCATGTAGGCTACTGAGATTGCTTACCATCAGGCCGTATGCTAGTTAGCCACCTTAGTGTTATAAAAAAAATAATTACTGTATGTTCTATTTGACTAGATAGTGCCTATAAAGAGAGAGTGAGTACTCTCTAAATAAACATTTTGAATCAATTTTAAACGGATTTTCTTGAAAAATTGTATTTGATTGAAATGTCTCTGTAAACCTTACACCCTGTACAAAGACCTCAGTTGTCATACGTATACATAATCGCTACCGAGACCAGCGGATGTTATTATTGCTTGGTTACCATTCATTGCGCCCCGCTGAAATATTAACTTATTTTTTACATAATTTCATGGTACGGGGGAAGGTCGTAACGAGTTTTTGGTCACGAGTTGAAACGCTTGAAAGAAGAAAATGTCTTTTATATTCTTATAAGAGGAAATCAAATGTGCTTTCTTTTCTTCTTTGAGTTATTGAAGTATCCTTTTATTTTTATACTTTACTAGCGGCCCGCCCCAGCTCCGCACGGGTTCTGTAAGGATCGTTTTGAAAATACGCGGTGATTTTTAAGTCACTATAAATTTTTTTTTTATGTACAAGGTTAAAAGACCCGATGACATAGAACTTAATAATGGTTAAGTCCGATATGTAAAGGTCGACCTGCTCTTGACTGTACATTCACGAATGCGGTTTTAAAATAAATGACATACAATAAATATACTAAAAAGGTTTTAGTACGGGACGGGATAACTACGTATTTTAAGTGATTTGTGAGAACTAAAAGATTAATACTATTTTTTTTTACATGAGATGGCTAGCAAAATTCTATCACGAAAACCTACTCAGAAAACATGATGGAAATTAATTGTTACCGTTTTTAGCTTCTTGTGAAATAATACATTTTATCTTTCGCCCTCGTGCCATGAAGAAATTTTCCCCCTTGATTAGATTATTTAGAAAATATGGAGCGAACATACAAGTTTATCAAAAACAAGTTACAATGTCGACCTCACTTGTTCTATATTCAAGAGACATACAAGTACTCCGGCGTCCTAACTTGCTTTTACATACCCAATGTACTTTCTTGAGAAACTTATAATATTAGCATACGTGGCCGAGATGATTATAGTCGGATGAAGGGAATTGTGTTGAAATCATCATTATCATCTCAGCCACAAGAAGTCCACTGCTGGACATAGGCCTCCCACAAACGTCTCCAGTGCGACTTGCTGGCAGCGGCCCGCATCCAGAGGCTTCCTGCGACTTTCCTTAGGTCGTCTGACCACCTTGTAGGCGGACGTCTTACGCTGCGCTTTCCGGTACGTGGTCGCCATTCCAGAACCCTTTTGCCCCATTGGCCATCGGTTCTGCGCGCTATGTGCCCTGCCCACTGCCAGCTTGCTGATCCGTTTGGCTATGTCGGATACTTTGGTTCTTCTACGTGTTGAAATATTACCTGTAAAAATTGATGTAAGAGAAGATAGAGTAAGAAAAAGAAAGTGAATAAATAAATATTCTTGGACGAATCACACAACGCCATCTAGTCCCAACTAAGCAACTAAGCTTGTACTATACTAAGCGGTACTAGATTGCTGATAAATATACTTAAATAGATACATAGAAAACATCCAGACCAAAGCAAACCGACATGTTCGGCCACACAAATGTTTGCCTTGCGCAAGATTCAAACCTCTGGGGATAAGTGACCATTGCTAGCCATTCGACCACCGGACCTGTCATTAACAAAGGAAAAAAAACATAGGCAATAAAAAAAAACATATATTTTTTAAGATGTATTCAACAGAGTCTGGTTTACCACACAGGCACACAGGCTAACTTCAGCGTCTTCGTCAATGCCGGTTCCCCGATCAGTCATGATTATCAAGTACAATTAGTAATTAGATAAAGAGAGGTAGGGCACAGCGAATAATCCACTCAAATCGGAGCACCGTCTGGGAAAGGACCTCCACCTCACAGATGATCGTACCCAAATAGATCTCGGCCATGTTGTGTTCTTACGGTGAGTAAGGTCTCCAGAGCTCCACTTGGGGGGGTTGGGTGAGTTGGCAACGCGCGAGTGATACCCTCGGTATTGCAAGCGTCTATAGGCTACGTTGACGGCTTACCATCAGGCCGGCCGTATGCTTTTTTGCCACCTTTGTGGTATAAATAAAATAAAAAATAAAAGTAACAAAACTAGGATTGGTAAGATGGACTAAAAGAAGTAATTTAAGTATGTTTTCCTATCACGTACTTTACATCTTTACGTATTCATATCAGGTACTGAGGTGGAAGAAGTATCAATTTAAATTGGGTCATTCATCCTATAAATTGTGAGTATAAACGCCGATAACTTAGATGTTAATGTGTCTAACTAATGTATAATAGATGATGTAAGTATGCTTTATTTGCAGTTATCATCATTATCTCAAGAAGTCCTTAATTTTTTTTATACCACAAAGGTGGCAAACAAGCATACGGCCGGCCTGATCGTAAGCCGTCACCATAGCCAATAGACGCTTGCAATACCGGAGGTATCATTCCCCAATTGGAGCACTGGGAGACCTTACTCACCGTAGGAACACAACATGGCCTAGACCAATGTTATTTGGCTACGATCTTCTGTAAGGTGGAGGTCCTACCCCAGGCGGGCTGCTCCGATTTGAGCGGATTATCCGCTGTGCCCTACCTCTCTTATAATTAATATAATTTAAATATCAAAATCCTTTTAATACTTCCTATACTACGTCTATTTTCTTGTGAGTTCCAAGACAGGCTGTAGTTTGCCCCGCGGAACGTCAATAGGCTACATTGTTTATTGTCAATTTGAAGTCGCCGTTGTTGATCCTGGCTTTACAGGAGACACGGCGGTGAGAATGTGTGGTCGGCTTTTCCCGAATCTTAAGAAGTCCGTTGTCAAACTAAAGAAAAAAACGAGACAGCGTGAGATTTAATGTCGAATTAAAATTATAAAGTTATTTAGAAACAGCCGAAAAGGAAAATAAATAAATAGAATATGCTTTATTTGCAAATCACAAAAACAAAACACAGTATACATAGATAACTTACAGACTAGTGAAATTGCAACAAGGCGTTATTGCTAACAGCAATCTTTTCAAGGCAACCTTAAGGTAACGAATTATTTAATGGACTGGGCAGAGGTATAATGAGTATTAAAGATAACGTTAAGACGACAGACTACAATATAACAATCTGCGTTCAAAACAACATCAATTTATCAGTACAATAAAAATATTTTTCCCAAACAGAATGGCCTTAGACAGTTTTCGTGACGGGAATTCCTGAGCTTAGAGGCTGAACGCAAATTACACATTCCTATTGAAGCGATCTTTCAAAGATTTGAATAGGGCATAGCCGTACATAATATCAAGGTTGTAATGTTGTGGGGGGTGGAAAGAATTAGGCAAAAAGTGGAAGTATTAAGGTTACTTCTGTACATGTTTATAATCTTTTTAGTGAGTGATCTAAAACTATTAGAGATAGCGAAAAAGAGGCTGATGAAGGTTTGATAAAAATTAAAGATGCATAGATAGATTTTGAGAAGCAGATCGCTGTTCTTCTTCCTCTTCTTTTCGTGTCAATGAACTCAAATAAAATAATAGCGTCACTGTGTGTCACACTCTAAACAAACACGCCAATCAACGTCGACCCCCCTGTATTTGGATAAGTTTCGTTACCTCTAGCTTCTCCATGCTTCGGAGGACGTTTCAGAAATTGGCGGAAATATGAATTAAAATAAGTTTACGAGAGTTCATTCAATAGTTTTAATTTAAAATTTAATAACAGCTGTATAAACATATTGATATTTACAATGATATGTTTCTTTTTGCCGATGTCAGAACAAGCGTTGGTGGTGTAATGGTCAGCATAGTTGCCTTCCAAGCAGTTGATCCGGGTTCGATTCCCGGCCTACGCACACTTTTTAAACATAATCTTAAGTTGATTAGCTCAAAACCATATTCAATTCTTTATTAACACGATTTTGGCTTACACGGTGCGACTCAAAAATTGGAACTACTTTTCAACGGCGTTGGTGGTGTAATGGTCAGCATAGTTGCCTTCCAAGCAGTTGATCGGGGTTCGATTCCCGGCCGACGCACACTTTTAAAAATTATATTAAATTGATTAGCTTAAAACCAGCATTAAATCTTTCATTACACTATTTCGGCTTACACGGTGCGACTCAAAAATTAAAACTATTGTCAAGAGCGTTGGTGGTGTAATGGTCAGCATAGTTGCCTTCCAAGCAGTTGATCCGGGTTCGATTCCCGGCCGACGCACATTTTTAAAATCAAATCTTGAATTAATTAACATTAGGCCCGTGGGGTACCAGTGCGTTGTCCTTTTTTAGGGACATCGCAAAAAGGCTGCGACAAACCACTGGTGACCCAAAGGCTGGCAGTTACTTCGCTCAACGGATATCTATCGCCGTTCAGCGAGGTAACGCTGCTAGCATTTTGGGCACCCTGCCACAGGGACCATGTCTTTTTAATGGTTAGTTTTAGTTTTTATTGTTAGTTTAGTTTTTAATTTTTATTGTTAGTTTAGTTTTAATTAATTTTATTGAATTTCATATTATTTAATTATGTATTTTACCAATAAATCTATTAACCTGTTAATTAAAAGTTTATTAAGAGATTCCCATAGGAAATCTTATATTCAATCAGTTTGAAATTGTCAACTTTCTAGACTCAGACTGTTACTATCGCGTTTCCCGCTTTGTATATCTATCCTTCTCTAACACATTGTTTCCGTATATGTCTGTTTCAGCAGACCACTTGGGCTGCTGTAATCTATCGATTGACTAGGATGGAGTTACGCGATGTTGATATCTCGCGATATAACCTAAGATATTTTTTTGGATTTTTTTTTCTTTTGTTGGGTACTTACTCCGTTTAGTAAAATTGTTGTCGGATGTCTGAAATCTGAATAAAAAACATTCATTGTTATTATTTGTAGTGACGTAGTTATCTACGTCACTACAAATAATAACAATGAATGTTACGACATACGACATGAAAATCTGGAAAATGACAATGAATTTCAATTATACACATATCATTATCTATTTTATTTTATATAGGGTCGTCGGTACGAATGTGGTACGAATGGATGCAGTATCCTTACTCCTTACTATTACTAATTACTAATATTATAAATGAGAAAGTGAGTTTGTTTGTTTGTTTGTTATTCCTTCACGACTTGACTAAGCAGCCGATCATTATGAAAATTTATATACATATTGTCAGGGGTACTTTTTATCACGTGAAAGTATGTCATTCCAATGGGAAAATATTTTTTCTACTATAGAGGGCGCTGTGGGAAGTGCTATCGGCCAACAGATGGCGCCACAAGTCGTGCGGGTTGTTTTGTTGTCAAACGAGATCTATGTCATAAAATTAACGCGAGCGAAGCCGTGGGGAAAAGCTAGTATTATAATATTTCTAGGTTTCTATATATCGTAATCAGATCATCTTATAAGATAGGTACAGGCGCAACCAGCACAGATTTGTCTGTACCGGACACCAGTGGGGGCCATTCACGTAACAAGAACCGATTCTAGTTCGATTCAACGACACTCGCTGTCCCGTTCAATTCCTATTTTGTATGAGTGAGACAGCGAGTATCGTTGAATCGAACTAGAATCGGTTCTTGTTATGTGTGTGAATTGCCCCACTGTTTATCGCACATGCCGCTTGGTATGTCGGGCTCGCCCTCTAGACCACTTGGGGTATATCAATCATCTCATCCGCCGGGCTGCGGGAACAATAATACAACCGCTGATTATAATAGTACCCTTATGAAACACAGCTTTAGAGTTACAAAATAAATTTAAAAAAATAATTAAATATTTAGGTACTTTTTGTAAAATTATTTTCTCTTCTTTCTCTTTATTCTTCTGTGTACAAATATATCTCAGGAAGATATATCCTATGAAGTTTGTGGTACTGTATATAATAATGGTTGCTATTCCCATGACGCTCCTGGGGGCAAGCTTTCTGATACTCTGTAATGTCTTAACGACTAAACTACGTACAACATTCTTGTAAATATATTGGGTTGTTAGTTAAAGGAAACTCCATGTAATATTTTACTGTGTTGTGTTTTTTTAAATTAAAATAATAATAAATATGTAGGGACAATTTTCATACAGATTGAGCTAGCCCCAAAGTAAGTTCGAAACTTGTGTTATGGGATACTAACTCAACGATATTATATTTTATAACAAATGCATATATAGATAAACATCCAAGACCCGAGGCCAATCAGAAAAAGTTCGTTTTTCATCATGACCCGACCGGGGATCGAACCCGGGACCTCTTGGGTGACGGTCTGGCGTGATAACCATTACGCCACGGAGGTCGAAAATAGAAACAAATAGGAGCTAATCTGTTGAACATTTAACTAGACTAAACTAATTTTGACAGGACCAATGGTGTTGTTGTCCTTCCTTGGTTTACAATTAGTGACAAGGATAGCAACACTTCTAGTCCTGTCAAAATTAGTTTAGTCTAGTTAAATGTACAACAGAATTAGCAACAATGATTTGTATTTTGTTTCTATTTTCATTAAAAAAAATAGTATAGATATTCATATATTCCGTTACTTGCCACAATATTTCCAGTGAAATCAAACTATTATGTTTGAATTAGCTTGTCATACCGATTTGTGGTACTCGGCGAACTCGGGCCTAAAAACTTTCCAAATAAAATGTTTTTTGCCTAAAAATTATGTAAGTGTGGTCTTGCAAGTTTGCTCAATTAATATCAACAGGCGTTAACATATTTTATTATAATACCAGTAGATTCCTCGGTTTTACCAGCAATCTCGTTATTTCCATTCCCTAGATGACGATAATAAAGTTTGGAAAAATTGTATAGTGTCAATTCGCACGATCGTGCGAATTTTTTCGTGCCACTTGACGAATAACTCGCACGGCCGCGCTGTTGTCATCGTGACTTGGACAGTGCGCGTACGGCTCTACAACCCGATACCACTTTTTCGACAGAGTAAGTTAAACAAGTTAGCCTGTATTTTTTTTTATACCACAAAGGTGGCAAATAAGCATATGGCCGGCCTGATGGTAAGCCTAAGTATAGACGCTTACAATACCGAGGGTATCACTCTCGTGTTGCCAACCCTCCCAACCCTGGGGGGGTGGAGCTCTGGAGACCTTACTCACCGTAGGAACACAACTTGGCCGAGACCAATGCTATTAGGCTACGATCTTCTGTAAGGTGGAGGCCCTTCCCCAGACGGCCTCTCTTAAAATTTGATGATAAGCAATCACCGTCCCAACACCTATGAAGGAATGAAAAAATAAGGAAATGGGAAGGAAAGAGAAGATAGGAGGCGGAGCGGGTATGAGACTTCCTACTCTTACCAAAGTGAAACGTGCCTCCGACGTAGCGAAACCCATCAAAACACTGGCTAGGGTCGACGTTCATTAACTTCTCAAAGTAAGTGAATTACTAAATTAAATTAATTGAAAAAACTACCCGCAGCCTGTCTTCGGATTATCTTAGGACTTTATCATGAGCTGTCATTAGGCAAATCGCAAATCAACAATTATTGAAGGAACCATAGATAAAAGAAACTAATAGATAGGCAAGGTGGTCGTGATCTCTCTGGTCATAACATTGACGAATCTGTATATCTCTACGTCTCATTTGTAACTTGTCACTGACTTCGCGAATCCGTGCTTATTATTTAAAAATAACACTGCCAATCTAAGGTTTCGGTTCGTTTGCGTCCTCGGCGGGGATCTCATTAACGACCTCCGTGGCGTAATGGTTACCACGCCAGACCGTCACCCAGGAGGTCCCGGGCTCGATCCCCGGTCGGGTCATGATGAAAAACGAACTTTTTCTGATTGGCCTCGGGTCTTGGATGTTTATCTATATATGTATTTGTTATAAAGTATAATATCGTTGAGTTAGTATCCCATAACACAAGTTTCGAACTTACTTTGGGGCTAGCTCAATCTGTATGAATTGAATTGTTTGCCGGCGTGGTTCTTTAACGTTTAACTTACAGACATGGTTCGCATATATTTTTACTAGGTGCTGCCCGCAGTGTTACCAGCATTTAATTTTAATGGACAGCAGCGCGATCTATATCACATTTTTGACCAAATCCTACGGGAATCGCTTACTTTTCGGCATAAAAGTACCCTATGTGTTAATCCAAATTATCAGCTACCTACATAACAAATACCATAAAATTTGGAACAGCCATTTGAGCGAGAAGAGTTATAATATTAGTAGGATTATTTGTACTCTTCGCCCCGACTGGGGTCCGGGCTTACTCCACCCGTTGATACCGGGGGCGACCTCCTTATGGTGGAACGCGGAGGCCCTGTAGACACTGGGTGTCGCCAACCCAGACACTGCGGGGGGCGTTAAGGGTTGGGTCACATGGGCGAATGTGGCCACCCCAGAAGAGGCAGTGCGTGGTGGCGCAAAGTGTCACAGTGTCCACTGAGTACGTAGTGGATGCTGTGGCACTCGGAGTGGCGCGGGAGGCGCGGTGTAGGAATAAAACCTCGTTAAAAAATTGAAAGAGAGGGGCCGGCGACTCGCAGAGCCCGGCCAGCGGTCGCACGCCATGGTGCACGCGTTATTTGTACGCCCTGGTGTTATTAGGATACAGAGTGCAACTAATATAATTATAATACCGTTTGATTACCTGTATTCACAAATAAAGATATTTGATTAATTATTTGTAGCGAACCGCATTTCTACTAAAAGTAAAACTTCCCTTTCCCAGTTCTGTGCCGCAATTTAACAAATATTGAAGGAATATATCGATATTTTTAACTTGCATAGATGATTCGCATACAATTTGTAGGGAACCGCATTTCTACTAGCAAAACTCTCAGTTCTGTGTCGCATATCAACAATTATTGAAGGCACATATCCGAAGATATCTGAAGTTTTATCTCAATGTAGTTGCATCGCCCGGGGCATTGGACGCTTTCCACTCGTTAGCGGGTAAATACGATACGAATACGAGGGCCTTTTTATAGAATAAAAGCAACCCGTTGCTTTTAAAAGTATGTTATGTGTACAAAACATTTTATTCTAAAAAGGTTGGCACTTTTTTCTGCATTATCAAAACTCTCTAAAGTTTATCATGAAATCTTCTTTACATTTTTACTAACCGTTGGACCAACTAGTTGATTTTTTGATGCATTTTTTTTTAATAGACGTTGAGAGAATGCTTCAAGGAGAGAGGTTTATATGTATAATACACTCCAATATTCCCACGGGAAGGCGGGATACTCGCAAATGAAGTAGCGCGGATTTCGCAAGTAATATTATGAGTACAAGGGGGGGGGGGGGATTAATATCAGGAGTCAGGGTCTACTGAACTGATTTTAAAAAATATTTTACCAATAGAAAACCACGTTATTTACCCCCTGGAATAGTACCTGTTACCCCCGGGAAACAGTAGTAGTTCGATGGAATAGGGAGCGAACCGCCTATATTCCAAGAGTAGTACTTCCACGGTCGAGTGTTTCACTAATACCCTGTCCACACTCACCCAATTTTTGGGCCAATTTGATCTATTGTCCTGTTCTTGGTGATATCTAAAGAAAAGGACAGGTACCTATACAAATTGGCCAATTAGATTGGGCCGTGTGGAAGGGGTGTTATACTTCTACCACAGATATTATAATACTTAACAGTACTTCTACACTACTCCAGATTTTATCTTTTTGCTTCTTTACTTTGCCACTTTTGCCAGTGTGAGCCATTATTTAATGTGTTATTAACTTTAAAATATTTTTGTGCAACCCACCATTCAATTGTTATAATTATCCTGTCTCAAAACACAGCATCTACTATCCAAAGATTAATCCAAAAATAAATTCGATTCAAAAGGATCCAGTCCACTTGAAGTCGAGTGCCACTTGAATGCACTTACAATTTTAATATATTCATTATTTTATAATGTGCTTGAGACTTCTGAGGGTCTATTCTTGTACAAAAACAATTAAAATCATATCAATCTCACGTGCTATCTTGATCTTACAACTCTTACTTAAAATGTAAAACAAGTAAGATTCAGAACGGAGGAACCGATAGCCGATAATTAAAAGGGTTCTGGAATGACGATCACGTATAAACAATGATTAAAAAACTGAGCAAATGCGTGTCGGGCCATGGACAGTGTAAGTTATTTGCTACACTTATATTATATTATATTATTACATATTCTATGATATTTTTGTATGTTTTCACTGATTAATTAGTAAAGTCTATTTAGACTTGATGGTTTTGCTATTAAATTCACTATATTAGTTACTACCACCATGACTATGACTATTTTCTTTCTAAATACAACAATAGTTTCGATCGGTTCAAAGATATAGCCCACTCTATCTTCGAAATTTCTTCGGATAATGTCGTCTGGATTGATGTATAGCTTTAAAAATTCGTTCTTTGCCTAGCTGTTGTCACTTATCTCAGGAACATTTACTGCCAGATAAAAAATGTTATAGAGAATAACATAAAGTACTTTTATTTTCGAAATTCCCATGATTGTGGCCATAAATAAAAGATAATATTTAGAACTCACAGATTTTTTTATTGAAACACTTAAATTCGACTTGTTTTAAGTACAAATTAACATAATTTTAGTTTATTACAACTAATTATGGCAACGCATTAGTACAACACATAATATTATACTATATAAATATAATAACATAATTTACAAACTTATAATACTGATTTTATTTACAATGGCCATAGACCAATAGCTTCTGTGTAAAAACTTTTTTATAGCACTAAAGTGACAAACAAATTTAGCAAAACAAAGTCACAATAATGTATTCCCAGTAGTGATACTGGAGTAGTCCCATGATGATATAACTGGTGTTTTTCCCAGAGGTTCCATTAACTGGACTACTTGTAATTTTAATCTCATTGGTTATATTTTCATGAAATAAACATAGCCTTGTTGACCACGTAGGCCAAAATTGTTTCTGAACGTCTGGGAAAAATATCAGATCAAATGAATTTGCGAAGACGTTATACATATTTCTAAAAGTTTCCATTTTAAATATATATATTTTTTTAATGTAAATTACTGCAGATAGATATAGTTTTTTTTAAATTTAAATAAATAAAATCTATTTCAAATGTTTTCTGCTTATATTCAACAAAATCTTTTTTAACAGAGACAATATTATTTTAGCACCATTATTTGTGATATTTCATTAAAAACAGTTTTACCTCTCAATAAACAAATTAACATTATACTAAAATATAGTTTTACACTGGTGTATATTTATAATACATAATCAATTTGCACCAATAGTAGAACAAAGACGTAAATAACAAAAAATAAATTCGATACAATTCTATAATCAAGTATATAATATAGAAAACAACCAGACCCGAGAACGAACATTAATATTTGCTCCAAGCGAGAATCGTAACCGCGGGTAATTCAGCGACTGACACCACGAAGGATTGGAACCATGGTGTCAGTCGCGGAAGGACTCTTTTTGAATTGACTGATTGACACCATGGTGTCAGTCGAGTAACATATAATTGGGACGTAGTCGATTGACACCATGGTGTCAATCACGGCAGGCGTTTTTTGACTTGCTTGATTGGAACCACGATTAATTTTTTCCAAAATGATTAAATATTATTCAAACAAATTAAGTCATATACAGTCAATCAGAGGAAATAATTTGTGTAGTTTTGACAGAGTTATACTTACGTGATCAGTACGCCGATGTTCCAACCTTTTCCTTTTGAATTTCAGTACGAAAAAATAGACTGACACGAAAGATGTAATGAGGTTGTCCTTAAGTGAATAACAGACAATATCAATATTGCCATTTCCACCAATTTAACTTGACAAATAACAATATTTTAATTACTTACTGTTATTATCGATGAAATATGATTCAGTCCGCTTTGTAGTTCAAATTTTAGGTGTTTTTCCGAGATCACGAATAGAATAGTACTAGTATTTTTCCGAGAACACGATATTATGAAATCATTTGTTTGAATATTCTCCATTTTTTTTAAAGCACCAAGGAGTATCGAAATAAACTTTGAAGAAAATTACCCACACAATACCATAATTTCGACAATTTTAATAAAATACGAAAGACATCTTTCATCAATCTTCTTAAAGAATTTTTATGCAAAATTTGAAGTAGATTGGACCAAAGAATCACGTTGTCCCATACGAACTTTGTCCCCCTTTTTACCCCCTAGAGGTAGAATTTCAGAAAAACCTTTCTTATCGGATGCCTACTTCATAGTAAAAAAACACATCTTCCAAGTTTCAGATTTTTACGATCAGCGATTTGGGCTGTGCGTTTAGAACAAAAATATATATGTATAGATTTAAAAACGTAAGTAGGATATAAATAATTTGTTTAGAAGTTAAAACTATTAAAAAAATGCATGCACTTTGACACTGACCGATTACTCAAAGAATGTCGTTACGGTATTGATGGGTCTATGTTTAACATTTTCTTTGGAGTTACCACTATTAGAAATAAATTATTTTTAAATTCCGATATAGGTAATTTAAAAAAGCATATTAGCACTTTTTTACATAACTGTTTAGTTGCAATAAAATGTACTTGGTTCCAATCGAGCAAGTCAAAAAACGCCTGCCGTGATTGACACCATGGTGTCAATCGACTACGTCCCAATTATATGTTACTCGACTGACACCATGGTGTCAATCAGTCAATTCAAAAAGAGTCCTTCCGCGACTGACACCATGGTTCCAATCCTTCGTGGTGTCAGTCGCTGAATTACCCGCGGCACCGTCTGGTGTCAAAGGTAGGGTACCAACGCACCACCGGGTTGTCAAATTTGCCATTTTAACTGCCGGGTTGTCAAATTTGCCATTTTGACACTTTTCACAGCTGAATCTAAAACAAAATAGAATCGCTAAAAACGCCGATCGCCGCGACTTATTAGTAGCTACTAGTAGCTAGTCTTAATTATAAGTAGCTAGTCTGAATATTCAGTTAATATAATTACGCCTTTGTTCTACAGAAGGCTTAAAATATCAGTCCAATTTGCTATACATAACGATAGTATTTATTAATAAAATTCAATATTTCGTTTCTTTATTAAATTTTACCCGTTTTAAAAATATACGGCCATACAAAATATACTGACCTCATTATTTAAAATTATTTACATTAATATAACAAAATGACTTATAATTAAATTACTAGGCTTAGGTTATTACGTAAACTAAAAGGTCTAGATTTGTGATAGCACATTCATATTACAAACTGGTGTGAAAAAAGACTTAAAACATTCTCATACAGCCTACAGCAGAAGGTTTGACAATTGTCAAACTTATAAATTGACAACTTTGCGTTTCATGACATGAAGAAAATGTTTGCGCCTGTCATGTGGCCAATACCATTTCATAATCGCGGATGTCATTTTGACACTTGCAAGAAATAAAAATGTCAAATTTAATACAGAAATTGTCAAATGTAATATCTTATTTTATGTTGAAAAAAAAATTGCGCTTCTCATGCTAACAACGCCATCACGTGGTCTTGATACCCGGATTTTTTGGCCATACAAGCCACGTAAGAGCAAAACACACTGCCAGCGGTAACGGGTCGGAAGCGGCGCGGAAGCATCTGTATTTCATATATTTGTGTGAACAACATCACACTAAACACTGCGCGGGTCGGTGGCGGCGCGACTGTCATCGCGACTAACCATCTGCTACCGCGGGCAGTGCGTTTTGCCCATTAGGATTGCTGATATACTGTGTTGTCGCTTTAAAAAAATAGTGAAAGTAGTAACAAGTGAATACACTATCTTCACAGTCCCAATTTTTTATTGTAATACTTAAAAAATAATTTTCTATACCGGAGACATTAATTTGTACACTTCTTGTTATTCACATCACTCAGATCATACCTTAGAAAAGAAATTAGTCTTAAAAAGGAACTTATAAGGCACTAGACTCATACCAATGCCTTCAATATCAAATGCCGAAAGGGACAAAATGGCTTTTTTGTGTATAATGCCCATTTTCACCAACCAATCCTAGAATAAGTATTCCCTAACTTAACTTATTCTAGGATAGGTATAAACGAGAATTAGTATTCATTCTGAACTAGTTTTTTAGCTCATTTACAAATAGCCCAAAACTGATAATTCAGATTGATTTTATGAAAACCGTTTCTCTAGTTAAAACATGGCCTATTTGTCCTTTACGTCAATTGACATTTTAGGCATCAAATTATAGACTTATATGTATATAGCCGCATGTCACTAAGATATGTCATGTGATTTACGACAAAGCACCATAATGTGTGAAACATAAAGAACTTGTACCGGACGCAGAAAATATGGACGTCAGACGAGACGTCAGGCATTCACCAGGCTCTGTGTGTTTCACGCTTAATATTTGGACATCGTTACACAAAATAAGATTGTAGTTCGAAACTTAGACCTACATATTTATTACTCAGTGCATAACGACAATCGATTTTCAATTGTGTTATAAACTGTGAGCAGAAATTTTGGCGCGTACAATAAACAAAAGAATTGACTGCCTCCCCCCATCCCCCCCTGTATATATGATTAAAGATTTCTAATTATTGCGTGAAGGGATTTACTTGAAAATTTATTTATCAATAGTATTCATATTGTACATACATACTTATAATCATATAAAATATTTCTCGGAATAGCAGATATTCTGAATACATGATTAAATGAAATATGAAGATTCAAACACATTTTTTAACGTTATTTTAGTTCCATTAATGTCAATGGATTGTTGGAAATAATGACTTTATTTTGTATTATATTTAAATTATTTTAGTCTTTTTAAATAATATTTAAATTTTATAGAATACATTTTATTTTATTAAAGTACATACCAGTTAATTAGCTCTTTTTTGTGTAACTATTATCCAAAATGGAAGACATATCTAATACTTTTGGAAGGTAAAACACGACAATGGTTGTCAGAAATTGAACATACAGGGTGACTTTTCAAGGGGTTGCCATTTTTTGAGGAGGGACTAAGCATCAGGAGCTTAATCGATTGGCGTAAAAGTCAATTTAAAAAAAATATTATATTGCGTATTTTAGCCTACTAAAATGCGCAATAAATATGGCAACCCCTTGAAAATCACCTGTAGGAGTTTCTACCTACAAAGAATATCTCTACAAATGCATACGCAATCAGACTAGTTAGATGTAGAGTATTATCCTAACTCTATCAGGGCTCTATCATCTATCTATTATGAGATAAAAAATCTCTGGAATATCACTAAACAGTTGTACTATACGCCAACGCTCCTGGCCCGCGAAGTCATGGAACAATTAAGCGCTAGTTCTGCGTACGCGCGCCAGAAGCGTTGGCGTCCAGTTTAATACTGGACGAAACACGTCTAGCTACTGTCAAACTACAAATATAAAATCGAAATAGATACCGCGTGTATAATGTCAAAGACTCCTTCTTTTTATGTGCTTCCTGCAATTAGTATCAACTGCGGTTAGGTGTCTGTGTTTTCAAGTCATATGAGCCACAGCACACGTCGTATTTTAAACGCGCAGATGACGCGCGTATCGTTATCCAAGGCGGCTTTGCAATCATTCCATCGTGACGTCTAACATACAAAGAGCTCAATGTAGCACGAAACGCGCGTCCTCTGCGCGTATAAAATCTGTGTGCTGTGGGTAACGGTCACTGACTTAAGACATAAGAATGTACTACATAGACTTAAGAACAAAATAAATATTTCATTGCAACTGACTGTACATTTCTGATGCCAAGATTTTTTTAAATCTATCTTATTTGAGTTAATCATTTTTTTCACTTTCATAATTTTCATATTGACTCTGTACATAAGCACTCTCGTTGATATTATACAATATACTTACGATATCTATAAAGATTTTGATCTAAAACACATACCAGATACATACTAATACTATCGGTTAATACACAGAGACTCAACATATTTCGGATCCATTTCATCAATCTCCCTACCTTTTGTCTCTGGTACGAAGAGTACCACAAATAGTAAACATAGAACAGAAATACCAGCGTACATCCAAAATAGTCCATACAGACCTATATGATCTTGGAAATCTGCAACAGTTTTCACATTAACAAACCCACATAGATGGCTAAAGCTAGTAGCTAAGGCACTGCCTGTACTTCTATATTCCAAAGGAAACAATTCACCAATCAGCAAAGCGGATATCGGACTAATACCTAACGAAAATGCTATAGTAAAAGTTAAAACACAGACCAAAGGTATCCAATCATATGAACCAGGGTCTGATTGGGTCATATTAGCCGAACTTCTGATAACATCTTCATAATACGCATAAGAACCGAATCCAGCTAATGCTATTGACATCATAACACCGCTGATCATCAAAAGTGGTAATCTACCAACATTGTCAATCAACATCCCTGACAGACATGATGCTAGGAGTTGTACAACACTTGTAGCAATAGCACCACCGTGTGGATTCATCATTCTGAATGTCTTCTTGAACATTGACACAGCGTAAAAATTAAAAACGTGAGCACCAGTAAATCTTTGGAAGAACATTAGTCCACAAGTTATCAATACTGGTCTGGTTAGCCTCTTTGAGCATAGTACCTTTAATTTACTTGTGTTACCGTCATTGTACTGCTTACTAGCTAATATATTAGTTCTTATTGTTGCTAGTTCTTGTCTGATATCTGCGTCGGGTCCTCGGAGCCATTGGAGAGATTTTTCTGCTTCTTGCTCCTTCCCTCTTAGTAGTAAAGAAGATGGGGTCTCAGGTATGAAGAGTAATGCAAAGAAGAGTAAAACAGGTGCTGCAGCAACTACTAGGGCAAGTTGTGACCAATTTAAATAAGCGCCTAGGGAGAATGATATTAAAATACCGATTTGGCTTAATATTTTCAATACTGAACTGAGGCATCCTCTGATTTCTGGAACGGCGATCTCTGTGACGTATACCTGTGGACAAAAATTTCAATTAATCAGTTGAAAAAAGCTAATGAGTTTAATATTTTTTCTGCTTATTGGAACAGAGGAATTGTTTTGATTGTAATATTTGCTAGAATTTTGCTAGAACATAAATACTTTCTTAGCGTTCCTTTAATTCTCCTACTCTCTTTAATTGAGTTAGTTTCAAGTCAGTGCTAACGTAAGTCGTCTATTTAACAACTCGTATACAATTCTGCAATGCTATAATTTCAGATTTCTAGATTTTATCTTTGAATTGTCCAAACTGGCGGTGGCGTTGGGGGTCGGGTTATATTTTTAAATGACAAAAAAGGCCGTAACTGGTTTTCTTTCGCCATTTCTTTTTACCAGTGGTCATTTTGCTTTGTTTCCGAAATGGTAGTAGTTTATAGAGTAGATTTATTTATACAAAAAATCATTTATTACTGTATACTCTGACAAGAGAACGTGTTTATGAAAACCTATTCTCTGAATAAAAGTTTTGATATATATATATTTTTTTTCTTCTTTTATTTATTTGACTAAAACTCTGCAAAATACCGTGACCTCTGTGACGTTTTGAGTGGTCCAGGGCCTCTGTTTGCTTACCAACAGATAGCCTACGTAATTAGGCTAATATGTTTTATCCACAAATATACACCCAATAACAACGTCGCTATAGAATTAAATTCAATACGATTTCCAAAGATTTAAGATCATTCAAGAAATGAAACAATTTGCATAAAATTTCATAGTTTCAAATAAGAACAAAACATGTTTACGTATTTTGATAATTGGCGTAAATTGTAACTAATTGTGCTTAAAATATAAAGCCTTATTTAGACAGTATGTTCAACCATTTAATAAGTGATGTTGATAATCTCTTGAAGGGGTAAAGATTGGTCAGTTTATTCCTTGAAATAATGATTTTGCGAACAAGTCAAGTTTGCAACGTAGGTATTTGAAGCGGGGCGTCAAATAAACTTAACGGTGTATGATTAAAGTGGTCCTTCAAATTAATCGCAATGTGTCGCGCGACAGTTTGTAAACTCAACCTAGGTAAATAATTATTGCGCGACAGCAACACTGCGGACGCTACATTATCGCTACATCAAGTTATCTTGTACTATTGAGTGTAGATGATTACGAACTTTTACCTTAACCCTTATGTTATGTTAGAACGACACAATTAAATTTATCGTCAACGTCTTTTACGACACGATTAATTATCGTCCACGTCTTTTTCGACGATTGTAAAACAATAAAACCTTTTAACTATGTGTGGGAATAATTCCTTACGGTACAAGATTCCTAACAGTGCTTTTAGTTACTCAATATAAAATGATTGACAATTTTATAGCTAGCTGTATTAACATTGGCATCTAATCTATGTATATACACGTATATAATAAGATTGACGTCTCAACAGATCCGATCGCTCAAAAAGTGTGTCGCTCATTACACATATATGTAAAGATGATCACCCCGTTAGTTCCACGGGTTTGTCTCCATCAGTTTTTGCTGTTACCACATGAATAGGGTGCGAGATGGCGGAAAACATGGTGTTTTATGTCATATTGTGAGTTAGTACTTAGAACTTACGGTTGGTAAGATCACAAAGCATTTAAACGAGCATGCTCGTAAAAGTAATTCTTGGATAGTTTTATAATCGTCTGTAAACGGTTTAAACAAAAAGGGCGTTCATAACACGAACTGTAAATATTATGTTCACAAATGTTTGTAATAAATATATGCATTATATTACACAAGAGTAGAGATACAGACAAATACAAATTGTTGTTTTGTTATTTATTTAACTTTATTGACCACAATACAAAAGTACTGATCAACCATAGGGAAGTGCAGAAATTCACGAATGCGGTTTTATGATAAATATACATACATATATTACAAACTATTGTATAGACGTACATAAATACATATAATAATAAACATTATATATATATATATATACATACATATATATATATATATATATATATGTATGTATGTATTAATATATATAAATACTGATGTTACTGACTGTTATGTGATAGAGCGAGATTCACAGGTCTGTGGTTCAAATTAATTATTGCTGCGGATGTACCAATGGATTTATTCCAACTATATTATTGGTATTTCTTAATTACTAGTGAAACCCGTGCAACTTCGTTTGCGTGTATTTATTTATACACATCTATATCAGACTTTTGATCAAATCCTACGGGAATCGCGTACTTTTCGGGATAAAAAGTACCCTATATGTTAATCTAAGGTATCAGCTACCTACATACCAAATATCATAAATATTGGCCCAGCCATTTGAGCATGAAGAAGTAACACACACATAACTTTCGCCTACAAAATATTAGAATAGATTTTTATTTTTGATTAAAAGGATTGTTACTTAATACATTAATGTCATGTATTGTAAGTTGTAAATTGTAATACATGTCCGATGCAATCGAAATGATTTATCTATCTATCTATCAAAAATTTAGAGGGACAATGTTCCTCTAAATTCAAGTTTTTGCATTTATCCAGATTATTAACTACCCATGTACCTTACAAGCAAATCTGTCAAGCTTTTTTTGCAAACTTTAGGAAGTGTTATTATGCTAAGTACAATATAGAAATCCACAGACTTTACGCATATATAAACATCCTGTTAGTTATGTGAGCGAGTCTTTATCGAAATCGTAAATTTTGTTAAATGTATTAAATTGTAATAATAATGTCATTATTTTTTCAAACTTTTTCGATTTACAAAAAAAATTGCCAACCGATTTTCAAACTTTTAACGCTATAATGTGTCTCGATAAATTCAGCGCCTTTTGAGCTCTCGTCTGACCCCGTAGCCCTAAATTTCTAGAAGTTATCGCAGATTTTGTGTTTTTCGTGAAATCGATCCAATAAACATTTTCAATGTATAAAAAAAGTCGCCTGATCCATTGATGGAACAAATAATGGATTCAAGTGGAATAAGGGTTAAAATATTGTTTGCTATCAATCCCACAGAGCAGTGAGTAACAAAGAGACACTTTTTTTTACAAAAATAACTGTTTCTAATTACACCTTTTGTCGAGAAATGATGGATTGTTGAATTTTTTTAACATTATTTATGCGTTTGTTGATGGATGTGAATTTTTATTGGTAAACAATGGATAGAAATTATCGACTGTTGACATATTCGCCTTTTTACGGCCGCAGTCGGGGAAACGGCAGTATCTTTTTATTATTCCATACAATTCTCACCCTACTGTTATCTTTAAGTTTATACTTTTAGGTTTTGCAATTTCTATTCCGCACAATGTCATTGTTCCCGTTCCCATGGGAATTTTTTTAATTTAATGAATTTATTTATGTTTCGTTTTTGTTGATGGTATCCTCGGAAGACCAGCGTTGTGGTTACAACAACCACATTATGCTGAGAGGAGACCTATTTGACGTAGGCACGTATCATGTCAGTTGTAAGAATAATGTAACGTGAATCCTTTTGAAATTTGTGTATTACCACAAATAAACCATTTTATTTTCTTTATCTTCAAAATTAGAGCTTTTTTGGTATGAAAAATAATGTGATGTAGAATTGTGCAATGACTAAAACAAATATAGTTGATGACATATTAGACTAATAATATACCGGGAATTAACGCGATCATACCTTGATATTGCCTGACGTTGTCGCAGTCGGTTAAAGATCGTAATATAGACACTGTGAGTGTTGTGTGCAAAAGTGGGTGGACTATCGGTGATATGAGGGTGGAAGAAGATTCCGCCTCGGATATGGAGACATGACGTGTGCAGTTACCAGTTCGCCTGTGACCACGGCCGGTGCAACCTGGTCGAAACGTCAGGCAATATCAAGGTATGATCGCGTTGATTCCCGGTATATTATTAATTTATAATAATGCAACGCGAAAGTTTAAAAGTTATGACATATTAGACTTTCGTTGGAGTTCGAGCTGACTTGCAGTACAATTTGGCACATTAAGTGTCAAACTATCTTTTTTCTTGTTTAGTTTAATAGTGACTATATTTTAAAGCGCCAATTACTTTAACATGCGTTTCAGCAACTGTTAGTTGATTAGTTACGTGAAAGCGTAAACAACCTTACTTTCTGATTGATAAATTTTACTAAGGATTTCTAGTTACCGTTTCTCCAATTACAGTAATTAGTAGATTTAGATATTAATTAATTTATTAGTCTGGAGTTAATTGTCTGGAGTAGTCTGGAGTTGACAGCGCGGTGGTGCGTTGGCAGCATCCAGTGCGTGTAGCCCTTTTAGCTGTATAGTGCGTTAGTTATACATATTAAAAAAACTAACCTGCGTTATCATTGTAATACAGCAGACAAGTAGACCGCTACAGAAGGATGTGGCAGCAAGCATGTCAACGCTGGTTGACTGGGAGGTCGCCAGCCACGCCACAGTGTAGGGTAATGCTGCTGCTAAAAGAATTGTTCTTCTGCCTAACCTCATGGCCATCCCTCCTAAGATACCACCAACCAATGCACCTGTGAACAAAGAAAATTAAGTTTATTTATTTATGGCAATACATGTGACACATACATTATATTACTGTACATTATACATAGCAGTTATCTACATCCACCTTTTAAGGTATAGCAACTTTTTTTTTATCTCATACAGTAGACAAACAAGCAAGCGGGCCACCCGGGTTATTTGCTCCATGGGGCCACCCGATGGAAAGCGGTCACCGCCGCCTATGAACATCAGTAACACCAGGGGCGCTACCAATGCGTTGTCCACCAAGGAAGTTGGAGGAAAGGAAGGAGGACCGGAAAGGAAAGAAGGAGGGGGAAAGAGGGGATAGGGAAGGAGTTGGGCTTCCGGAACTCTCACTCACCGAACGAAACGCATTGCTGCTTCACGTCTATGAGATTCTGTGAGAGGGTGGTACTTCCCCGGTCGAGCTAGCCCATTTCGTAATAATTGCTCTGCCACTCCAAAAAACTTGAGTAGAAAAAGAGAGGCTGACATTTAAATTAATTTATCTTCCAGATAATCATTGTTGATATGCTTTATTAATTAGCAATCGTTTAACTGATCCTATATATGAGTTGAATTGATTTATCGATTTTATTCTAGACGGTAGGTATACATTTTTACTGATATTGGATAGGGCCCAGCACTAAAGTTATTAAAGAGTTGTTGTTGTATTACCTCCGTGGCGTAATGGTTACAATGTCGGACCGCCACCCAGTAGTTCCGGGTTCGAATCCCGGTCGGGTCATGATGAAAAACTACTTTTTTGATTGGGCTGGATATTGGTCTAATCATTATTCGTTTCGCCAAAAAGACTTCTTCACATCATCTGATGTTCTTCATACTTAATGATGGTGAAATGCTACTGAGTGATTGCGTATCTAAGTGTAAATATAGAACGAATTCTGTCTGTCTGTACTATTCTCGGAGCTACAGACAGGGAGATATCATCACGACATTTATAGTATCAAACAGTTAAATCGCGGAAGATGGTTGCAGTTATAAATATTCAGTAACTTTAATTAGAACTAAAACGCTAAATAAAATAATTTGAAAGAAAGAAAGAAAATACATTTATTCTGTACAGCACATGAGACACAAGACAACAACAGCATTTTACACATACAAACAGACAGAAACATTCACACAAAACAGTTACACTTTTGAAATTATCTTACAGTAATTGATATCAAATATATATACTTGTTCAGTAAGGGCGAATATTGGCCGCGAAAATCATTTTCGCGCGATGTTGTGTGTGAACGCAAATGTATCGGAAATTAGTTCCTCAAAAACACGCGTATGAATTATGCGTAATGCCAAAGTTAGTATTAGCACAGAATAAAAAATAGTAAAATATACGATGAATTGCTCAAAACCATCTTTAATTTAAATCTCACATTATAATTAGGTATGGCTGTCGGTGCTAATTCTGTTGTACATTTAACTAAACTAAACTAATTTTGACAGGACTAGAAGTCTTGCTATCCTTGTCAGTAATTGTAAACCAAGGATGGACAACAACACCTTTAGTCCTGTCAAAATTAGTTTAGTCTAGTTAAATGTACAACAGAATTAGATATGATATCTTTAAATTTTAATCTCATAAAATGTTCTCAAATGTCATGGAAGTATACAAGTTTTTTAAAATGTCCATGGACAACAACAAGTCTTCTTTTTAGGAATTCCCATGAGAAACGGAGCGTCTATTAATGATTTTCTAAGTTCGTGTTCGATTCAGCGAAGTTCATTATTCTAATTATTCAGTTCGTCTCGCCTTTGTCACTATTTCGCACGTATTTGACATTCTTGCATGTCTCTGCGTTAAATATAGTTAAATTCTCTTAAGGCGCCTCGAGGAAATTCCTTTGTCAACAATTAATATTAAATGTAAACTAATTAATGTTCATGTTGTGATTATAATCAGAATAGTACGAATTAGCATTTGCTGTTAATTTTGCATTAGAAATTATACAGAATTGGAATTAAAATCGCTATGCAGAGTAACTTAGCAGTTCCGCGCTGCCCTAAACACCTCAGTCTGCGATGCCATCCACGCTGCCGAAGACAGAGCAAGCTGGCGCGAGATAGTCCACGAGAGTAATTCGGAGAGGCCACGACCCTCAACATTGAGGAACTACACAAGGAGGAGGAGGATTTAATAAATTACATTTTGTTATATTATTTAGTTTCTGATGTAACTGGAAGAGGACACTAACCTCCTGTAACACAGGTATTATATACCTAGCACAGAGGTTAGGGACTTCATTATGAAAGTGTAAACCTTTGTTGTGGAAATAAATAAATAAATAAATAATTTATTTGAATCGAACCTTGTACCTTGCGACACCAGAGTAAACCAGCTTAGTGAAAACCGACTGCATGTTGCATTACCAGTGTCAATTGCATTATTTAGTTTGTATTATGCAAATAATACATGTTGTACCACTAAATTAACTGTGACAGGCAAATTACCATAATTATAGCTTAGAGTTACGACAAAATAAGGTTTAAGATTTCACACTGATAAGTTCCAGTTAGCCTATCTATCAGATAAGTTGATGGTCTGTAATGTCAATATTATATGAACGTACGGATCTCCCTTCAATCGAAAGGGATTAGAGTGTACTCTGCCACGCTGCCCCAATGCGGATTGGTAGAGGCCAGTGTTTTCAAGCAACCTGAAGGCCACTGACTTGGCTTAACGACTGTCATCCATTGACAACAGCCGAGACCGACGTCTGAACGTGCCTGAAGCAGTTCTTCGCGGAGAACTGCTGAGATAACGAATAATTAATTAACAACTAAATGTCGCGCATTCTATTTTGTAGAAGTCCTAAATGGTATTGTAAAGAAAAACTTGTTTTCCAACTTTGAGTTACAAAAAATCAAATACTAAAGCAAATTCCGGCTACCAGATGCTGTTTATTTTAACAATAAACGAAAGTGTTATTTTCGTTCAAGAAATATAAGGGGAGGTGTACATACGAGCTTTTGTATCAAATGGAAAAATGTTCTGTAGCCTTGCGGCATTTAGGCGCTACGCAGAATTGGTCGCGTTTCGTGCGTCGACAGTACGTAGTCGACGCACGAAACGCGACGAATTCTATGAAAAATGATGTTTACCAAAAACTGTCGATGCACGAAACGCGACCAATCTAAGTGTTGCCGGTTACCGACACTGAACACTTTTAGATCGTCGTGGAAGCAACTGGACACAAAAAGAGTAGTAAGAGTAGTTGATTCCATACTAAATAAATAAATATATAGGGACAATTAATACAGATTGAGCTAGCCCCAAAGTAAGTTCGTAACTTGTATTATGGGATACTAACTCAACGATATTATATTTTATAACAAATACATACATAGATTAACATCCAAGACCCGAGGCCAATCAGAAAAAGTTCGTTTTTCATCATGACCCGACCGGGGATCGAACCCGGGACCTCCTGGGTGGCGGTCTGGCGTGGTAACCATTACGCCACGGAGGTCGTCAAATACTGGTTCAATAGAAATCAAATATTCATCGTTACCTTGTATCTGACACAAGACACAAATAGTGTACACATTTGCGATAATTGCGATGCATTTAGAATAAAGTTTAAATGTGTACACACCCTAAACTCTTTCTTTTAGTTAAACAGACAGTTCGACAGTTAATTTAGAACCGAACGGTGTGTTTTGACAAGATTGATACCGACTGCGTATTTAGGTCACTCGAGTGAAATTTAAAGTACATTGTCTAAGCATTTATTGCCTGTAAAAGCTGGCAATTGATTTAGGAGGTACAGTTTAACGGCGCCGTGAATGATATTTAAGTGTTAAGGGCTTTTAATAGACGTTTTTTTAATGTTCTTACATTTTGATAAGGTGTAGTTAGGTTGAGCGGTAAGCGAATGGCACCTTAAGACCCATCGAGTAGCCCAGACCATATTTTCTCGAATACGCTTGCAATACCAGGGGTATAACTCACGCGTTGCCAACCCTCCCAACCCCCAAGTGGAGCTCTGGAGACCTTACTCACCGTAGGAACACAACATGTCCGAGACCAATGCTATTGGCTACGGTCTTCTGTAAGTTGAAGGTTCTTATTTTTGAAAATAAAATCCGAAAACATGACGAATTAATGGCACATTTCAGCTTATGTTATTCTACAAAATAAATCCATAGGAAAAACTTAAGTCCATTGACATTTTAACAGTCTTACCGTACACTACTAATTACTGTCATAGTATATTAACAGTTACTGAAAATCGCCAAGCCTAAAGCAATGTTCAGACAATAGGATATTAAAATTGACTGTCCATGTATCACATCTTTTGACTCTGCCTATGCCCTGAGGGTTAAAAGCTCGATTTTACAGTATACACGACGTTTAATTATAATTTGACACGCGTACACATTTTATGATATATTTTGCATAATGGATCTATAATTGGCCATTTTAAAATATTGCAAAACGCTCGAGGGAAGTAATTCGTCATTATCGACTCTGATAGATCAGAATAATCTTCAATTTATAGTAGGGATTTTATACGTTTCGCAGTGCAGACGCCGCGCATTCGCATCCATTACGCATTCCAAACGCAACGACGAAACAACACACTTTAACACAAAAAACAGTTACAATCTCATGTCAATCTCAACCGCTCTGTCTTGCTCATACCAAAAGGAATTGAGCGAGATAGTGAGTTTGAGATGAAAATTGAAACTGTTTTTGTTACGAGAATAGACGTGCAGATAAAATCGAGCCTTTTCGAAATATATTTTAAAAGACATAAGAAAATAAATAAAATAAGCTCTAGTCATAAAACATTGACGAATCTGTGGATCTGTGCCATGGAAGTAATAAGTACTACGTACAACGTAGTACTTATTACTTCCATGATCTGTGCTAACTAAAACGTCACATTTGAAAACTGTCACTTTGACTTCGAGTCTCTGTGCATAATATTTAAAAAAAATACACTGCCAATCAAAAGGTTTCGGTTATTTGAGGTCCTGGTTCTTTGACGTTTAACTTACAAACATGGTTCGCATAGAGGAGGAAAACTACCCGTTTCATTGTTCTGTGTTTTAAACAAATAAACCTATCATAAACCTTCTTTAACCGACTGCGCATAATGAGATGCAAAATCAATTTTACGCTCAGTTTCACCATAGTAAAACTGTCTAGAAAATTATTTTCTAAACAGTACAGATATGAGAGCTACCTATCCACTTTCAATGAGGAATTTATAGTTATAACATTCGTAGTTGCATTGTATCTGCCTTGGATTATAATTATCCAAGCATTTTTTTCTTTTACGGCATATGACAAACAAGCTACAACAAGGTCACTTGATGGTAAGCAACCACTGTCCTTGGACACCTACAACTACACTACAAGAATCTTAGATGTGTTGCCTACCTATAAAGTATTGAAAACGAAAGAAAGGGGGAAGGAACTGGGAAGCAGGAGGGGTTAATACCCTTCCTTTGACCTCTTCTTCCTTCCTACTTCTTGCTCTTACACTTATCGTAAAAATATCTGCCTTTTCACAAGTGGCGAGTTGCGGACACTGCTGTTGCGAGTGGTTGCCACCGGCCACATGTGTGCCTCAAGTTTGAAAATATATGAAAAATCGTGTGAACCTAGTCGCTGGCCACTAGTGGAGTCGCTCTGTGGTCGGTGGCCTGTTTGTGTACTGATACGCTATGAAAGTTTTCTTTTTTATATTTCAAGTTTCAATTGAAATTAACATTTTTGTGTCCATTTTAATGTCCATAAAAGTGCTCATAATTAGAAAGTAACATCTTGTATAACGGATTGTAAAATGTTCATTTCGTTTTGGTTATGAACACACGTTTGAGACAAATTGCGGAGCGACAATAAAGCTAATCAACTTATGTCGCCATATAGTCAACTATTGTCTCCTTTCAATCGAAAGAAGATCACAGACTTGGCTTTAGGAGGTTGTCTATCGACATCAGTCGGATATGACAGCTTATCGTCCTCTTCAAAGATTTCTGAGCTTCTGTTAGATATTTTACACAGAAACTTCTGATCGAGGGTCCGTCCTTGCCAATCATGCTTGTTCTTTTAGTTTAATTCGAGGAACAACTCCATCGTGTTATTTGATACGCCAAGTTAAGTTGCCCGCGAAAAAGTCTTCCTAATGAAAAATAGGATTTTTTTATCGAAAATTTCAGTAGAATTCAGACGACTTACGTCATTCAAACGTCAATTTTGTACAAGATTGTGTGAAACGTTTATAGATCCGATAAAAAATGTCAGATAAACTGGCGTAGGAGTTATTGTCCTTTATAGGGAGAAATAGTGAAATACAGAAGAAATGAGGAAAGAGACATCCGTATTTCTATCACCGAATGAAACATAAGCTTATATGGTACATATAGCTAACACATGGAAGTATGTATCTACATCGGTAAAACTGGCTTGGTTACCAAACTTCAAATTAGTATGGGATTCCAATTTTTTTTTTAGTAATGTCGCAACAAATAATGTTTAACAGACTTTTTCCTTTGTACCTTTATAACTTTACTTTGTCTTCACGATTCTTAGTCAACGGAAAATATCCTAAAGTTAAGAAATTCCCATAAGAATGTGAAGGACAAGACTGCGTGGAAACTACCAAATGTTTTCAATCAGTAAGTTCTAAATACACAAGAGCCATCAATGTTCAGTCACCTGAATGACTAATAAATCTTAAGTGTGCGCCGCGGTGCGGTTAGCGCGACAAAACCGCAGTCATAAAATGATTTTATTGTAGTAAAATGAGCAAAATCACTTTAAACTTCTCTCTAAGCGGTTATTGTTTTAAAGTACTTACCGCAACTTGAGAAGCTTTTAAAAATATTTTATTTTAGTAATTCGGAATAATAATAGAAAATTTTCTATTAAATATACGTGAAAACTAACTAGTGTTAGCGGAATAAAATCGATAACATGCACCGCACTATCGACTTATTAATTATAGTCGCGTCCCTAGATCGAACTGTCACTGTCAATGTTAATACGGTCGACTCGCGCGCAAAGTTGTTGTGAAAGTATTCATAATGTTTTAATTTGATTTAATAAATAGTTTATTATGTGAATTGTGTCTATTAGATTTCAGAAGGGGATATTTCTTATCGCTCACAAAGTAGTTAATGTGAAAAGTTTGTGTATAAACCGACCGACAAACATTGTCCTAGAACTACGTTTTATTATACCTAAGTGTTTTTCCATTGCAAATAATAATAAAAAAAGGATGTTTTGAGTTATCATATTATATTAAAACAACTTTCTTTTGAATAATCTATATGTTTAAAAAACATTTTGTTTGAATTGTGTGGAACTTTGTGCACGGAGATAAATCACGTCTCGACAGGTTTGCGAAAAAGAATCAAAACCGGCATGTTTTGATGAGCATGGTTTTTAGCTTCTCGTGAGCTTTGTGAAGGTTGCATGAATTGGTTGCTGAGCCCCAAGCTCGAGGAATGTGCTAACCATCCTTGCTAACAACTTTTGAGTGTGTTCCAGTTATTTGGTGAGCTGTATAATTTCCTTACTAACAAATTTTTATTGTGATTAAATTGGAGTTCCTTATTGACATTTAAAATAATAATTCTAATAGACTTTTAAAAGTGGAAAAACTTTTACCTATAGAAAACTTTTATAAAACTTATAAACACAAGATTTTTTTTGAATCATTTATTTTCTGATTGATGAATGATAATTTTATTTTACTGTGGAAATATAATTTTAATTCTTTAGTGTACATAAAGTACAGGTGTATGCAAAAGTACTTGCTTCAGAAGAAACTGAACAACTTTCTAATTTGACTAATTAATACTAATTATTACTTATTTGACTGTGGAAATATTATTTTAATTTTAGCTTGGTGGTGAACTATTCTCATTATTTTATTTTATCAGTTGTGTTGAGGTTACATTGAGTGAACTGTTATTAATGTATATGTATTATTTTAAAAATTAAAATATAATAGTAATAACAAAAACAAACAATATATTAAAGTTTTAATTGCTTTCTTTTTGGTGCTTGTTTACAATGGGTCGCTCAAAGCATAGGAAACGTTCACGGAGTAGTTCAAGCTCATCTATATCATCATCTGACCGAGAAAGAAAAAAATATAAGAAAGACTTAAAACATAGAGATAGGCGCATAGAGGCTTTAGAAGGGTTAATCAAAGAGCTAAGGAAGACTAAGAATTACCATGAGACACCAAGTACCCCAGTTGATGTAGAATCAGAAGTAGTACCATCTGCCATTCGTATCAGAGACTCGGAAAGACCATTAATCCGATATGTGGGACGGAGTGACTTCTTACAAGAGTTCAATCCACAGACGACTTCCATCCCTGTGGAGCATTGGATCAGAAACCTTGAAAGTACAGCCAAGATGCATGGTTGGGACGAGCGTACCCTCATATGTAACTGTACTTCCAAGCTGGCTGGATATGCTAAGGGATGGTACGAGCAGCAGGCTTCCTATGAAATCACATGGAGTGAATGGAAAGAAAAACTTATAAAAGCCTTTCCATTCACCAAAAATAAGTTATCTCAAATAAGAGATTTAGTTAACCGCATCAGAAAGCCTAGTGAAGACCCAATAGAGTTTTATTATAATAAACTGGGAATAGGAATGTCGTGTCAGTTGAGCGATGAAGTCATCACTGAAGCTGTCATTGGGACATTGGGCAACAAATTGTTAGAGATTGGTGCTAAGTCAGCGGGATGCCAGGACACCACTTCTCTTTTGAGGTACTTGGCCAGTATTGGTACAGGTAATAGTATGGAACATGACACACCAGGCACTTCTTCAAATATTGATCGCAGTCAGAATAGGGTGACAAAGTGTTTTTCTTGTGGCAGACCAGGTCACAAAGCAAATAGATGTCGCAGAAATAAGGAAGGATTTAGTAAAATGCACAAAAATAAAGAAAATAAGAAATGCTCTTTTTGTGACAGAGCTGGTCACATTGAAACGGAATGCTACAAGAAGAAAAATCTAAACAAACATTGTTCTTTCTGTGATATTGATGGGCACACCATCGATGAATGCAGGAAAAGGTCCAAGACTGGTCCGCAGAATCGTGTTGTAAGAAAAGTTCAAGCAATGAGCTGTGAGCCCTCGGACAGAAAGTATTACAAGACAGTGTTTGTTAATGGAATTCCTGCAAAGGCTTTTCTTGATTTCGGTAGTTCCTGTAATGCCATGAGACAAAGTTTTTGTAAAGCACATAACTTGGAGATGTTACCTTGCGACGACATTGTCATAAAAGGATACGGAGATGCCTTGATAACACCACTTGGAGTTACCTCGGCTTCTCTGATGGTTGATGGTGTGGAAAAAGTGAATCAGTTTTACATTGTGCCGGATACCATCCAAGAAGTAGATGTCCTTGTTGGACAGACCTTTACTGAATCTCCAAATGTAGTTGTGGTAAAGACACCTACTGAGCTGAATATTTATGAGAATGAGATGGCCATTCAAGTAGCCGAATTATGTGAAACGTTTGATAAGATATGTTTGTATCCGCAGTCTGATACAACACTGATTCCTGGGGTAAATAAAGTCCTAGTTAGGTTAGATCCTGTTGTCGATGGTATCATGAACATTAAGCTGAGTGAGCAAAGGAAGCCACTATGTGAAAAGGATGTTGTAGGTGACAATGTTGAATCACATGATGGTCATGCTTTTATAAAATTGATCAACAGGACTAATGACATTCTAAAACTAAGAGAGACAGCTTGTATCGCAAGGGCAAAAGTACAGGATGTATGTCCAGATAAGTTTAGGGTAGGTGAGCACATAAATGAATATCAAAATGCTCTTTTGGATGAACTATTGGCAAGATATGATCACTGTTTCTCTGGAAATGGCATGGAGTTGGGCAACTGTAGTATAGAAATGACAATAAAATTAACTGAGGATAAAATAATTAATTACAAACCATACCGAATGTCATTCCATGAGAGGGAAATTGTAAGGAACACTATAGCTGAACTGCTCAAGGCCGAGATTATTGAGACATCCCGATCTCCTTTTGCGAGTCCAGTCATTCTCGTAAGAAAGAAGGATGGAGGATATCGTTTGTGCGTAGATTATAGAGCACTAAATAAGATCACGGAAAAGGAACGATACCCCCTACCAGTCATACAAGACTTACTGGACAGACTAGTGGGGCAATCAGTATTCTGCTGCTTAGATTTAGCCAACGGTTACCACCAGATTAGATTAGCAGAAGGCTCGAGGTCACTAACAGGATTTGTTACGCCGGATGGCCATTATCAATATAAGATGATGAGTTTTGGGTTGTGCAATGCGCCGGCTGTATTCCAACGAGCCATGAATGAAATATTTGAGCCAGTGATCCATAAATGCGCTGAAGTGTACATCGATGACGTTATTGTGTGGGGTAAGGATACAGAAGAATGTTTGGCTAACTTGGAGAAAGTATTATCTTTGATCGAATGTGCAGGTGTCAAACTCAAAAGAAATAAATGTTCATTCTTGACTAAAAATGTCGAATATTTAGGACATGAGATATCTGGTGGCGAGATAAGGCCTTCAAGGCATAAAATAACGGCTGTTTCGAATTTTAAAACACCTTCCAACGTCCATGAGCTTAGACAATTTCTTGGTCTAGCCAGCTACTTCCGCAAATTCATCAAGAATTTTGCGAGCATCGCACGACAACTTACATTGCTTACGAAGAAATCTATTGAGTGGCATTGGGGACCTGAGCAGGATCAAGCTGTGCTTATGTTGAAAGAGATACTTACCTCGGACCCTGTATTAGCCATTTATCATCCGGAGAGAGAAACTCAAGTACACACCGATGCCTCGAAGATAGGACTTGGTGGTATACTCCTTCAACGACAACCCAGTGGGGAGATTAAAGTTGTTGCTTACGCTAGTCGTCAGACTTCGGCTACAGAAGAAAAGTACCACAGCTTCGAGCTGGAGGCTCTAGCTGTAGTTTTCGCTATACAGCGTTTTAAGGTATATCTTTCAGGATTAAAACTCCGAGTTGTGACTGATTGTTCCGCCTTACGGATGGCCTGGTTAAAGAGAGATCTGTCACCGCGTATTGCTCGCTGGTGGCTTGATCTGCAAGAATATAATTTCGAAGTTGATCATCGCCCTGGAATTTCTATGAGGCACGTAGACGCCCTCAGCCGAAACCCGGTGATAGTAAATCACATCGAGGAAAAAGACCTAATTGATGCACTACAGGAAAGTGATGAGGAAATTCGGGAGTTATTACTGAATTTGAAACTAGAACAAGACGCTAATAAAAAGAAGAAAGATGGATTGTCGAAAGATTATAAAGTAGTTGAAGGACGCTTATGTCGTGTAGTACAAAACCAATGTAAACCAGTTTTACCTAAAGGTGCGCGATTTCACATTTTAAAAATGTACCATGACGAGCATGGACATTTGGGGACAGAAAAGTGTCTTGAGGCAATACAAGCTAAATATTGGTTCCCCAAGATGAGGAAAAATGTAGCAAAGTATGTGGCAAGCTGTGTTGGGTGTCAATTCACGAAGAAACCTACTGGCAAGCAACCAGGGTTACTACACCCAATTCCAAGGGTGGCTGTTCCATTCCACACATTGCATGTGGACCACCTGGGTCCTTTCCAAAAGAGTGGTGGCAAGACATATGTATTTGCAATTATCGACGGGTTTACGAAATTTGTGTGGTTGGAGGCTGTTGCTGCAGCAAATGCCAAGGGAGCGATTAGCGCATTAAGTAAGCTAAGTCAAATATTTGGAAATCCTGAACGGATCATTAGTGACCGTGGCACGGCGTTCACTAGCAAGGAATTCCGACAGTTCTGTGAGGTTAATGGCATAAAGCATGTATTAAACGCCGTGGCGTCACCACGCGCGAACGGGCAAGTAGAACGCCTAAATAGGACAATTCTAAGTTCACTGATAGCTCACATGGGCGATACACAAAACGGATGGGAGAATTACTTGCCAAAGGTTCAATTAGGTGTGAATTCCACAGTGAGTCATGGTACGGGAAAGTCACCATTAGAACTGTTGTGTGGCTTAAGACCTCGCTTAGCAAACGACTTGCAAGGGGCAGTCTACAGCGAAGATTTAGCTACTTCCAGGGATGAAGCAGTTGAAATAATTAAGTCCAATGCAGCAAAGATGAAATTGCGCTTTGACAAAAATCGACGAGATGTTGAATCTATCCCTGTGGGTCAGTTGGTTATGGTAGAACGAAAAATTCTACGACCAGGTTTAACAAGTGGAAAACTCGTGCAGCGTTACGCGGGACCCTATAAGGTTAATGATCTGACTATTGCCCAAGGGGCCTAACTAAATTTTCCTCACTTTCAGTCAGTACGCTTGCCTACGGGGCCTACATAGCGTTTACTTTATTCTAGTGCTTGCTTTCGGAGCCTGTAGCACGAATCATTTGCAAAATACGCTTGCCTACACAGCGTTTAATTTATGCTAGTACTTGCTTCCGGAGCCTATAGCACAATTCATTTGCAGTACGCTTGCCTCCGGGGCCTACACAGCGTCTACTTTATACTAGTGCTTGCTTTCGGAGCCTACAGCACCAATCCCTTGCAAAATACGCTTGCCTACGGGGCCTGCACAGCGTTTCCTTATGTGAATGCATTTTGAGACTATAGCATAACTTCTGCCGAAATACGCTTGCCTTAGGGGCCTACACAGCGTTCGCAGATACTGACGATACATTTGCCTATGGGGCCTATATCCATGTACAGAACTGCTTGCTTGCGGAGCCTTAAAGCATTAACTTTCTCAAAACCATGACGCTTGCCTTCGGGGCCTAAACAGCGTCCATCCTATTCAGGTGCTTGCTTAAGGAGCCTCGAAGCTCCTAAATCATCAGTCAGGTAGTGCTTGCCTAAGGGGCTTACTAGCACTTACCCTACCTAAGACGTTTGTCTATCCTCTAATTGGTGTTTGCTTTCGGGGCCTCATAACATCATGAACACTGCTATTATTCTGTACGCTTGCCTTCGGGGCCTACTCAGCGTTAAACTCTTCTGTCTGTACTGGACAGGAGACATCGCCTGGAGAAGAAAGAAGAATATCGACAGCGTGATATTTCCTGGTGCATCACGCTGACGGTTCTCTCCTTCGAGGGACCGAAGGACTGCAGGATGGCCGAACTGTTAGCGGAATAAAATCGATAACATGCACCGCACTATCGACTTATTAATTATAGTCGCGTCCCTAGATCGAACTGTCACTGTCAATGTTAATACGGTCGACTCGCGCGCAAAGTTGTTGTGAAAGTATTCATAATGTTTTAATTTGATTTAATAAATAGTTTATTATGTGAATTGTGTCTATTACTAGGTATGTTTATATTTTTTTGATTGGCCTCGGGTCTTGGATATATGTATTTGTTATAAAATATAATATCGTTGAGTTAGTATCCCATAAGTAACACAAGCTTCGAACTTACTTTGGGGCTAACTCAATCTGTATGAAATGTCCCTATATATTTATTTATATAAATTCGTTACACTAAGGTTAAATGAAAAGATTGAAATACACGCCTGTATTGTGTTTAATGTATTAATTTCCTGATTGTACATTGCAATTAAAGCATTATTCAGACAGGCCCGGTGGTCGAGTGCTGGCTAGCAATGGTCACTTTATCCCAAGGGCCGTGGGTTCGAATACTTGTGCAAGGCAAACATTTGTGTGCATGAGCATGTCTGTTTGCTTTGGTATGTATAATACCTAAGTATTTATTTACAAAAAATATATATATATTTAAGTAGATTTATCAGCAATCTAGTAATCATTAGTACAAGCTTAGTTTGGGACTAGATGGCGTTGTGTGACTCGTCCAAGAATATTTATATTTTTTTTTATGACGACCTCCGTGGCGTAATGGTTACAACGCCAGACCGCCACCCAGGAGGTCCCGGGTTCGATCCCCGGTCGGGTCATGAATGTCATGATGAAAAACGAACTTTTTCTGATTGGCCTCGGGTCTTGGATGTTTATCTATATATATGTATTTGTTATAAAATATAATATCGTTGAGTTAGTATCCCATAACACAAGTTTCGAACTTACTTTGGGGCTAGCTCAATCTGTGAATTATCCCTATATTTATTTATTTAATCTTTCTATCTATCTTTATTTTAGAAGTAGGTTCGATTTTTGCGTCGGAATTTTTATACCTATTTAAACATTTCATTTATTGTTAAATTCAGATTTAAATATAGCCAAACGACTACGTTTGTGTATTTGTGTGTTTATCTGTAATGAGTAATAGCAGCGCCGGCGCCGACGCTTGTTACAAAAGCTGTCTGCTTGTATCCGATCAGGAAATTGTAAAGTCACCAAAAAAATTAGGTTCCTAATAAATAATCTACCGTACAATAACTTTTTATTGCACCAAAAAAAATATATTATACACGGACAATTAATTAGAAGGCGGCCTTACTGCTACGCAATTTCTTCCAGGCAACCAGTTAGTAACGAAATAATCTACCTACATTTTGAGTAATTTTTAGGGTTCCTCAAAAAGTAAAAATGGAACCCTTATAGGATCACTTTGTTGTCCGTGTGTCTGTCTGTCATACTATTAAACTTAAAGAAAGAAAGGTAGGGCACAGCGGATAATCCACTCAAATTGTAACAGCCCGTCTGGGGAAGGACCTCCATCTTACAGAAGATCGTAGCCAATTAGCATTGGTCTCGCCCATGTTGTGTTCCTACGGTGAGTAAGGTCTCCAGAGCTCCACTTCGGGGGGTTGGGAGGGTTGGCAACGCGTGAGTGATACCCCCGGTATTGCAAGCGTCTTTAGGCTACGGTGATGATTACCATCAGGCGGGCAGTTTACTTGTTTGCCACCTTAATGGTATAAAAAAAAACTTTTTTGTTTCGATCATCATGTCATCTAGAAGTCCGGACATAGTAAGTATTTGACATTTCTGGAGTCAGATTTAAGGTGGTGTAGGTCAAAGTCTTATTTCTAGCGCTGTACAAAGAAAAGAAGAAGAAGCCTCGATCAAAGACAACCTGCACTGTGATAAGGTTTTGCTGCTGTAAAGTGGTGTTGTTTGAAAGTGAACTTTCAAAAAATGTAAGTAAGTAATATTTAACAGAAACTCAGAGAACCAATTTCCCTGTATTGGTCGTGGTCCACCTGCGTGGTACACCTGAGTGGACCACGGGCATTTTTTCTTGCCCGTGGTCCACCTCTTCCTGGCTCTCCATTCTTAATACACAGAAAAAAGTGTCAAAAAATTTTTTGGTAAAGAATATAGGTATTCCAATAAAACCGTATTCGTATACTCAAGCCCATAATCAAAATAAGAGTAGTACATTACTCAGACCTGAAACAATCAGCGTATGTACCATGAATCATCGGGATACACGCTAAATCTTAAAATAACAGAAGATTGTTTGGCTGATTGTACATCGAACGATTTAGTGATGTTCGTATTTTCGATATCGATGATTCCCTTATAATTTAGATAGAATTCATATCAATAGTATTCTCTACCCTGGTCACCTCTTTCATTGGCTAACTGTACGTTCACAGCTAGTTTCTGAAACGTATTTTAATTATTTTAAGTCTCAAGCTATCTCTTTTATTCATCTTTAGTTTGACAGTGACAGACATATTATAAAATAAAAAAAATAAAAATAAATAAAATAATTTCGAGCAAAAATTAGCTCCTATAATTTTGTTATGGCAGGCACTATCAAATTGAAGAAAAAAAATAGATTAAATAAAAATAAATATAAATAAATATATGGGGACAATTCATACAGATTGAGCTAGCCCAAAAGTAAGTTCGAAACTTGTGTTATGGGATATTAACTGAACGATATTATATTTTATAACAAATACATATAAAGCTAAACATCCAAGACCCGAGGCCAATCAGAAAAAGTTCGTTTTTCATCATGACCCGACCGGGGATCGAACCCGGGACCTCCTGGGTGGCGGTCTGGCGTGGTAACCATTAGGCCACGGAGGTCGTGACTTTGATTAGGATTAAAATGCGTTCCGGAAACTGCCTGTTAATAAAATAAGTAAGTAACTTAGTTAAATCTTTTACTTCTTGTAATAATTTTATCTGAAACATTTGCCACCTTAGTATATAAAAAAAAGAAAAAAAGTGTATTATCAAAAAAAATTCTGAAAGATCAGTTTTAGAGTTTAGACAAGGAAAACCTTAATGAAAATAATATCGATGTTTTAATTTTTTTTAAATCGATAGCAGCACAGCGCTACGTCAAATTAATCGCTGGGTGAAGACAAGGGCTGTTACCAAAATGTGATTTATTGATTTAAAACCTTAGATTACTTACTTAAGGTTCAAATCTAAGTTACGATTTGAATTATCCTGAACGTGATAACTGATAAGTATTAAATTAAATTAATTCCACGAAATTCACACAACGCCATCTAGTCCCAAATAGAGCTAGGTTTGACCTGCTTGTTTTATGGGTACCAGACAATTTATATATTAGTGTAAATAGCTAGCTCATTTGACAATAAAACAACCGATAGTGCGACTTGTGGCGCCATCTGTTGGCCGATACAGCGCCCTCTATAGTAGAAAAAAATATTTTCCCATTGGAATGACATACTTTCACGGGAAAAAAAGAAGCCTATGTTGGGCTCTGTACCCCTGACAATATGTATACAAATTTTCATAATGATAGGCTGATTAGTCAAGCCGTGAAGGAATAGCAAACAAACAAACAAAATATATTAGTATGAGTATGTGCGTGACATAGTGCGGTCGCCGTACAGTCGAAACAAAAACGAAAATTTTCGGGCAGCCTTACGTGCAAATTATGAAATAAATTTTGATGTCTTATAAATTAACTGGTAAAATATTCGTAACTTCGTTTGCGTATATCGCAATTTTGAAAAATCCATTCTTAGTACCTACCTACGAACACCCCTAGATGTCCAAATTTGGAATCTCTAGAGTCTCGACCCAGCGTTCTGGGCTGTAAATCAGTCAGGCAGGACTTTGAATTTTATATATATAGATTACAAGTAGGGTTGCCAGATGTCCGGTATTTAAGCGTACAGTCCGGTATTTTTGAGACCTGTCCGGTAAAAAATAAATGGTCATACCGGACAGAACAATGTCCGCTATTTTGAGGAAAAACATTAGCTCCCCCCCCGTTTGGGGTTGTCCGGTATTATTTCGCGAGGCTCACCTGGCAACCCTGATTACAAGTAATGTTTTATATAAATGTTTCTTATAAGACACTAGTGCCCGTGGTAGGCTGTCAGGGTCACAAATTAGGTGGCGCTGTGAGAATTCCGTACATTTCATTAACTATTTTTATCTGATAAATAGTACAAATGGAACGTATTCGCAAGTTATAAAACGGGCAAAAGCCGTAATAAATACTACAGAAGTAAGTACCTTAATGTTATTAAAGTATGTACCTAAAGATTTACTACTTCGATTGCCACAATACGAATAGTCGATAAAATATTACATAATGATTTATATAACAATATGCACAAGCGGATATTATGTCATGTGGATTATATCATAAGTTTCAGGTTTCAGACTAGACAACAGGGGACGTACAGTCAACAAAGGAGTTGACTGACGCCCCTCTGTATATATGATTAAAGATTTCTAAATATTGCGTGAAGGGATTTACTTGAAAATTTGTAATTACATAGTACAATATGAATACTATTGATAAATAAAATTTCAAGTAAATCCCTTCACGCAATATTTAGAAATCTTTAATCATATATACAGAGGGGGTCAGTCAACTCCTTTGTTGACTGTACCACGACACGATTGTGTCAACGAGACATCGCCTTACATCGTGTATTGCGCTGTCTCCCTTACTCATCCGTTCTTGTTTTGTTTTAAGCGGTCATGGTAGGGGCTCGGTCTATTAAAAACAGTTAAAATCTAGTTTCAATCTAAAGCTCTATCTTACTCATGCAAAATAATTATAAAACGAGCGATATAGCGCTTGAAATCGAGACTACCGGGACCATGAAATTAAATTCCGAACATACGGACTGACGTTTCGTTGAATAGGGTTGTTTCCAGGGTCAAAATAATTACAATTATATTTAGTCCGTATTTTAGATTACAAAAAAATATTGGCCACTTTTTTGTTCTTTTTTCGATTAAACAAAAAATAACAGAGATACAAAGCATAAAAATTTTGGAGTGGAGCCTTTGACGTTACCCCGTGCGAATAAATGCCACACGGCGTGACGTCACACGTAACTTTAATGGGCTATGTCTTTGTCATTTTTGGTCTAATTTACAAATGAAAAAAATAAGGGTAACTCAACCCTTATTTTTGAATAATCTTAAAGACGGACTAATTAAATTTTTAACGGCAACTAGCCTATTCTAACCAGTTTTAAACCTTATTCTAATAAGTAATGTCTTTTTTGACAGGACTACTTCTTTCGTGGTTTCGGATGGACAATTTCATGGTAGGTCCCTAGATTTTAGACAGAGACGGATTTCAGACCCGCTGGCCTTTTTTCAGAGAGATAAGAAATGACAGAGTCGCGGGCACAGCAGAGCAGCTGGTCCATACTAATAATATAAAATGCGGAAGTGTTTGTTTATCTTCTTTCACGTCGAAAGTAACAAACAAGCCCACCACACATTCCCACCGATGTGTCTCCTGTGTTGCCAGGATCAACAACGGCGACCTCAGATTGACAATAAGCGATGAAGCTGATTGACGTCCCGGGGGAGAAACTACAGCTGTCTTGGAACTCACAACGAAATTAATGAGAAAGAAGATAGTCGGAGTAGGAAGTAACAAACGTATTGACATGATTTTTATTCTGGGGATACGTTAAAATCTGGAGAGTGGCATAGGCTACTTTTTATCCCGGAAAAACATCTTATTTCCACGGAAAAATAAGAAGTTTGTTATTGTTTGTCTTTCATTGCGCGGGCCAAGTCGCGGGTAACAGCTAGTAATCTATAAGTTGTTAATACCTATCATTGCTTACCACGCGTGATTGACTAGAACCACAGAGCGAATCGAGGCCATTCGCTTTACCTACAAAGCTAACACTAATGGAACTAAATTCCAGGGTTACTAGACGTTACTAATGTATGAGAGATAAAATTAGTAAAATAGTATAGAGTAAGCAAACGGAGCCTGCAACTGGTCAGCACTGATTTTTTATTTACTTTTTTCCTTATTTTACAAACCACTTTTATTGATGGCATTCTGCGTATTTTGTTTATTGTTTTTTAAATTGTTATCATGTAATAATTTTTATATTTATAAGTTATTATTAATTTAATCATCACATACTAAAACTAAACCAAACATATTATTATAAACAAATTATAATGAACCTAAAACTAAAAACCTTAACAAAAATAATAAAATAACTAAAATATATTATTAAAAGGAGTCCCTTTAGGCAAGGTTCCGATGATACTGGCAGCGTTCCGCCTTTGAATAGTTAGACTAATTCTTTGTCCGAGGTAGCTGCCAGCTCTTCGGTCTCCTGTGATGTCGACTAACCTTTTTGCAATTTCCCTAAAAAGTCTTATAGCACAAGGATTATTTATTTTGTATTCTTTTGAATACAGTATGTATTAAAAACATTGAAAAAATAATTAACGACAATAAAGGCCGTAACTGGGTTTCTTTCGTCATTTCTTTTATTTCTTTCCCCAGTGGTCATTTTGCTTTGTTTCCGAAATGGTGGTAGTTTATAGAGTAGATTATTTATTTAATACAGATTAATAATATATAATTGAATTCATCGTAAGTGACGTGTCTAAGACCCGTATTACAGAACAATACTCAAGCTTTGATCTCAATTAAAAATTAGTTTTAAATCGTGCTTTAATTTCAGAACAATGCTTGAGTAGAAATTTACCTATCTAAGTGCCCGCGACCTACAGAATAAAGTATTTTTTATTTTAATTTTGAATATAAAAACTTGATAATTCAGAATAATTTCTGAATTTCATCAATTCAGCATTAAGTCCGCGTATTATCAGTACTTATGTATTGTGTGCGGTCAATGAAGTTAATTAATAAAATTAATAAATAATATAATACTCTAATAAGGAGCTCGATGGCGTCGCTGTGTGTCGCACTCTAATAAGAACACGCAAGTTAAGCGACGTCGACCCTAGCCAGCGTTTGGATGGGTTTCATTATCTCGAGCTTCTCCGTGCTGTCGGTCCCGACTGTTGTCGATAGATGACAGTCGTTAAGTCAAGTCGGTGGCCTTTGGGCGGCTTGAAAACACCGGCCTCTGCCAATCCGCATTGGAGCAGCGTGGCAGAGTACGCTCTAATCACCTTCGATTGAAGGGAGACCCGTATCCCAGCAGTGGGATGATTATGGGTTGATATGATGAATATAATATTAGCTTATTGCGATAGTGGTAGATGGTAGAGCATTTATGAAATGGGATAGTACCACCATCCCAAAGAATATCGTCGTAATGCAACAATACATTTCGTTCAGTGAATGAGAGCTCCGGAAGCTTTCTTTCTTCTTTCCATTCTCCTCTTTCTATTTTGGCTTCTCAATCATTCAGTCCGGGAACGGGATTTTGCGTAAACCCGCGGGCATCAACTAGTGTTAAACATGTTGTTAAACATTGAAGGATTTTCGTGAATAGTTTGATTAGTAGTCTAAATAGAATTTTAAATATTTATAGTTAGGTCAAATTGTAATATCCTAAATGCTGACGTCAGTCTAGTGTTTATACAGAAAACTATGTACAGTATGTTGTGTTTTATGTAAATAATCGTGCAAAAACATAAAATGGTTTGTGTCAATATTTTTAGCTGAGGATTTTGGTGGAACAAATCGAGTTTTAGAGATTGTTTTTTTTGTTATTCCTATTATATCTATTCCTTTATGAATAAATAAATGCTATAAAATTTAGACAGCGTCATGTAGTTTAAAAGTAAACTAGTATTTTGGGTACCAGACTATTGGTAGGTACAAATACGTAAAAAACAGAGTTGGTCCCGCTCAGACGCGAGAAATCTTTTGAATGCGCGTGAACCTGCGCGTCTTCTTAATACGTACTGGGGCCGTACCACGACCTTTTAAAACTATCCTTAAACGATTGTGTAAATGAGACGTCGCCTTACATCATGTATTGCGTTGTTTCCCTTACTCGGCCGTTCTTGGTTTGTTCTAAGCGGTCATGGTACAGCCCCTGATGTTATAAAGAGGAAACATTTTGTATTATATGCAATGTGCATAGGTGAGAACCCTAGAATATTTTGGTCATATTGCAAGGAAGGAAGGTGACAACCTCGAGAAGCTTATCGTGACCGGAAAAGTAGACGGGAAAAGGCCTCGTGGACGCAGCCCAATACGTTGGTCCGATCAGATCCGCACCGCTCTCGACTCTACAGTTCAGAATGCCCTCCACACCGCCGGAGACAGAATCAGATGGAGAAAGATCATACGGGAGAAAGTGATGCTAAATGGAGGTCACGACCCTCAGCAATGAGGAATACGACGCAAGGAGGAGGCATAGGTGAATTGAGAAGGAGAGGAGATCGATAGCGTCGCTGTGTGTCGCACTCTAATGAACACGCAAGTTAAGCGATGTCGACCCTAGCCAGCGTTTGGATGGGTTTTGTTATCTCGAGCTTCTCCGTGCTTCGGAGGGCACGTTAAGCCGTGCGTCGGTCCCGGGTGTTGTCGAAAGATGAACGGTCGGTGGCCTTCGGGCGGCTTGAAATCACCGGCCTTTGCGAATCCGCATTGGAGCAGCGTGGCAGAGTACGTTCTAATCACCTTACATTGAAGAGAGACCCGTATTCCTGCATTGAAATGATTATGGGTTGATATGATGAGGTGAATTGACCCTTACTTTTCACTATGCCATCGAAATCTTACATTTTCATTGTTTTCTAACCTTATTAGCAGTAACACAAACCCATAGTTAATCTTCCGTGACAACACATATGAACTTCTAGTACAAACTGTTTAGTTTGTCACATTATAACACCTATTGTTTGAGTTTTACGGCTTGGAGCAAATTATGCTGTTTTTATGGCGCCAATGAGCCCTGCAAGCTGTTTCCTTAGAATCAGGTTACTACAAATGAAAAGTGGTAATGTGATTGTACAGTCAGCCAATGTTATAAGAGGTAAGCTGAGCAGGCCAACCAATAGTCAAATCCGGTAGTTCTGATTTTTTGCCGACTTATGTTAGCTAACGAACAATCCAAGTTCAAGACCTCGAGCACAGTAAATACATATATAAGCTAAATCTTTAGCTTATATATTTACTGTGCCTCGAGCGCCGAACGCAACTTTGTCGAAAATCGAAATAACCGCGAAACGTTCGTTAATTTTTAGATTTTGTCGATTATAACCCTAAAGGTCTAGTTCTTGAAAAAACTTTCTGAAGTCGTTTTTAAAGTAGACAAAACCTACAATATAATACCAGAATTGTCTCTGTAGACCCAATAGTTTTCGAGATTAAGCCTTTCAAAGTTTATCATTTTTTTGCAATTTTTTGCAATTCTGTCATTCTGAATGAATTTTGACCCAGATTGTATTATCGAAGCCCTGAACTTTTATGATGTGATTTTTTTTTTTTAATTTTTTTTTTTTCTCAGTTTCCACAAAGAAAATACGAGAGCTGAAATAAATACTTAATATACCAAGTCAAACAGACATGTTCATGCACACAAATGTTTGCCTTGCGCAGGATTCGAACCCAAAATAATGTTTCGTTACTGTTCTTTAATCCACTATGTCCGTCATTGCTAGGGGACCAAGAGTGAATGACCGAGCACCCAAATTCGTATGTGGGTCGACGAATTGATTACATAATATGATGACATGTGTCATTCAGTGCAAATGCATTGAATAACTATCACAGTCCGATGGTTCTGTTGATAGTGCACTTCGGATGGGTGCGGGTTTGATTCCGAGCACAGGTACTATCAACCAATAAAAGAGATAAGCATCGTTATGAAACTTTGTAAGTAAGTGTACATATTAATTGATAAATAAAAAAATCGAGCAGATCCTTTTTTTTATGCCACAAATGTGGCAAACAAGCATACGGCTTTCCTGATGGTAAGCATCACCGTAGCCTATATAGACGCTTGCAATACCGGGGGTATCACTATCACTCAGGCTTTGCCAACCCTCACAACCCCCTGAAGTGAAGCTATGGAGATCTTACTCACCGTAGGAACACAACATGGCCGAGACCAATGCTATTTAGCTACGATCTTCTGTGAGGTGGAAGTTATTCCACAGACGGGCTGCTCCGACTTGAGCGGATTATCCGCTGTGCCCTACCTCGAGAATGGCAATTGTTTCCGGGCGCACTTGTTTTTATGACGTACGTCAAAGGAGAGGTTAACACAATTTTAAAACTGGCAACACTTACCTAATAAGCTTAAGCTGGCAATCCAGCTTGCTTGCTGGTCGCTCATATGCAAGCCATTGTGGAGTTTCGACTCCTGCATCGAGGGTATCGCTGGAGACATATAGCCTTTGCTTAATCCTGCCGCGAAGGGTCCGAGAGAGACAGCTAGAGCAGCCAGTATCTGAGAAAGGGACAAAAATTTTTGTTTTAAAATAACAAAAAATTTCAAAAATCATACAACATCCTTCCTTACTACTCGTAATATTTTAAATGCGAAACTTTGTGAAGATGTGTAGATGTTTGTTACTCTTTCACGTAAAAACGGCTTGATGGATTTGCTTGAAATTTGGTACACGGGCAGTTTATAATCTTAACTAACTCATAGGATAGTTTTTATCTAGGATATACTGATATCCTTGTCACATTATAGTTCCTGGCGGTCCAGGACTGCCTGGACCTCCAGGAACAACCGCAGGCGTCGGTTCGTACACAATAACGTCGTTAACATCCACACGAACTGAGTCCCGAACACAGCTAGTTTTACGTATGTGTAAAATGGTCAATATTTAACCCATCCTTTTACTGACAAACGTGTTTACATAACCACATAGGTATTTACATAGGATGTTGCATTTCACAACACGCAGTGCTACAAAATCGATCAATATTACGAACACCATGTAAAGTGTCAACGAGTTAGTGATGTACAGTGTATTATTTATCGATATCGATACTTTGCATTAAGTATTTCTATGTGTTTCGACGATTAGCTGGGCGATTTTATTTTTATAGCAAAACTAACCCCTCGCTTTCACCAAGAAACAAGTCTGATACAAACATTGTAGAATATTTTTCAATTTGTTGTAGACTTGTATGAGACTTGTCTCAAAAATTGTTTCGTTCACACTGTGTATCCAACAAGTATACAAGTATAAAACATATTTGCGTTTACGCTGAAGTCTATACATATTTAAAACTTGTCTGATACAGTGATAGCGTTCTCACCTACCAAAACACAGTTATGTTTTAGACAAGTATTGTTTATTTTATTGCAATTTCTGTATAATACTAGTCGCAAACAAAAAAAAACGTTATTTAAGCTTGTTGGATAATGTTTACAACATACTCCTCGGACTTTTTTTTTCAGTTGCAAAAAATTCCGAATGCTACTAGGTTACTAGAAGTTCCAACCAACAAGTTTCATACAAGTATGAATGTCTGTATGAATTGAATAGGCATGACGACAGTATCAAAAAATCGTCAATTTAATGTTTGTAAGTGAATATTCAAATAAAAAATAAAAAAACCACTGCTTTAGTTTTGTTTAAAAAAATCAGATTATTAAGATTTTCAATAAAATAAAACATTAAAATACCTCAATCGGCCATTTTGATTGAAACACTAGCAGGTGTCATGGCGTCGGCTCTGACGTCACGTCTCGGTAAACATTACTACAACTTCTTCGTTACGCCAAAGACACAATGACATTTTTACCAAGACGTGACGTCAGAGCTGACGCCATGACACCTGCCGCTGTTTTGGCGCACTATTTGAAAATGATTTGAAAAATGGTTTTAAACTTCGTTAAACTAAAGTTTATTACCGAAATAAAGTTTTTTTCATAAATAGTAAGTGTGTACCCACATTACGGAAGAGGTTTTCAAAATCTTTCGTCACGCCTATTGTCCCTATATATTTATTATTTGTATACAACAAGTTTTATACATGTAGACAGTGTTTTGTATGTTTACAACAAGTTTTATACATGCAGATAGATTCATTCATGTTTTGTATTGAACATGTTTTATACATGTATAAAACATTGCGTATGATTTGTATACTTGTTTTATATCTTGGTGAAAACGAGGGGTAAACTTAATCTTGTGCGAAAGACCATGAAAACCACAGAGTAATACAGAGGGTTGACTCCCGACTAAATGAAAAATTTATACCTATTCTCATAGGGTTGACACCTTTGGCACGGTATTAAATTCAATATAAAAATAAAAACAACGTTTATAATAAAATGTTTTATTTAATAATCAAATTTACATTGTAGAACCATTCAAAATATTCTTTTTTTTAAACATAAAGGAATTATAAAAATTATTATAATTAAAAACTTTATCATTTTTTTTTATAACAAATTAAATCTGTCCTTATCTATACTACTATTATAAAGAGGAAAGATTTTGATTGATTGTTTGTGTTAAAATTATAAATTTTGTTAAGTACCCGTGCGAAGACGGAACGCGCCAGTGCTTAATAAAATATGTTTCATAATGCTATCAATTAAACGGTCAGCATTATGAAAAATCAATAAATAAATATTCTTGGACGAATCACACAACGCCAGCTAGTCCCAAACTAAATTGCTGAAACTAAATATACTTAAATACTTTTTTGTAAATAAATTATACATAGAAATCACCCAGATCAAGGCAAACAGACATGTTAATGCACACAAATGTTTGCCTTGCGCAGGATTTGAACCCGCGGCCCTTGGGGTAAAGTGACCATTGCTAGCCACTCGACTACCGGGCCTGTCTATAAATGAGTGACCCGAAAATATTTTATTTTATTGTTTCGTTTTAATTCCTTATTATTTCTGGTTTATAATACAAACATTTGTAATAAACATTATTAACATTGTTTAAACATTTGGTTCTATGTAATTTAGGTAAGTATACAATACTACTTATTAAAAATAGGTAGTAGCTGTGATAGTAAGGTAGTAGGTACTTACAACAATATTCAAAAATAATAAATTTTCGTAAATCGTAGGTACTTACTTCACATCATTTTTAGGGTACGAAAAAAAGAAATGTCATTGTCCTTTTTTGAATTGGCCATACAAACACTACACGAACTTGGCATTGTACACGTCACAGAACGTACGGCGCGGCGCGCGAGCGGCCGGCGTCCCTGGCGTTAATACGGAAACTGAGCCGGTTCAAACCAGTTCTTACCGCGGTCGGAGCGTACGAGACCTCGTCGGTGAGAGCTCACGCACACATCGCCGTTCTTTGTATGCGTATACCTATTCTGGACGGTTGTTTGAAGCCAACCTTCTGTAGTATTCTGTGATGAAAACTTTGTAGAAGCAAGATATGTGTTTTTTTTTGCATTAAAGACAGTGAAAACATAAAGATTTTTAAATGCAAATTGCATAAAATTTTAATTGACAAGACTTATTATAGTGTTAAAGAATTTATTGAGGAATAATAAAATTGTAATCGGATAATTATTATTATTTCTTTGCAATGAATTTTGTATAATTATTATTTTTTACTTTTTTATTATTATTTGATTAATTAAATGTTCTGATTAATTATTTTTATTTCTTAAATTGTGATTGTAAAAATATTTATAATAATATGATATGTACCTACACAATTTGCACGCCGTAAGGTAAAATATAGCAGAACCTAAAATATTGTTTTTCACACCTTTGTTACCTATATTTGCAAATAAAGAATTTTGATTTTAATTTTGAGCTTTCACGAGCACTTTTTTCCAGTCATATTTTCATTAAAAATAGTCATTTTAGAAACTATACAAGACATAAGAGCTGGCACAACACAGAAAAATTGAGGCTGCTACACCAACAAGAGTGCTCTTAAATTGAGACTCAACGCCTCGGCAGGCTTCGGACGACTCCGGTCGAGCGTCTCGGAAAGTTTCGGACTGTTTACGTTTTTTTTTCGAGCGCGGACTGTTCATTGGCCATAATATTTTATATTTAAATTTAATTTTTACGTATACCTAGCAAAAATGAGAAATAATGTTATTAAATATATCGCTTTAATAGTGGCTAACTAATCACTAATATTTTATCGATAAAAAAATCAATTGTATTGTTACATCACTACGCACTCTATCTGAAAGCGTTCGCTAGATTGTTCCGAACATTTTGGTAGAGTCACTGACCGGCACACTGCCTCACATTTCTAACCCTTGTTACCACATTATCCTTACAATAAATCTATTGAAAAAGCACTTTATTCCTATAGGAATAAGTACTAAAAGTACCGCACGATAGGATTTGGCATCGAGCCCTATTACCCAAATATAAAATATCGTAATGTTATTGGAAATTGAACCTAGTTTTGTAGGTATTAAGATTTAGTATGACAGCTTTTCACTTTGGGCTGAAAGCCAGTAAATTATTTGAGTTTGGTGACATCCAAATGAATAATTGTAGGAAATTAACGTCACCAATGGTTTGAAGTTGAAATAAATTAATTTAAATTATAAGGTTCTATCGACACATTGTACAGACAACCAATGAAAGAGATGAGCAAGATAAAGAACAAAGATTTTTGTGCTAATATTGTAAGCATCGTTATGTAACATTGTAATAACACGTGTACGACATGGGGTCCTTTAAGCGGAGAGCGTGAAGAGGCACCTTTTAGGTTCTTCATAGTAGAAGCGACGAGACACCATAAAGGATGTCTCGTCGCTCCTATTCCTGCCAGTCTAACATGCATTACTCGAGATATGTTCTCGCAATGCCTGTTGGCAGAGCGGAGCGAGAAAATTTTGTCGCGTTTGTCATGTTAGCCCGGTTGGACCCCAGTGACTTACGGCGGCCCATCTGCTAGCCACCTCCTCGACCACCAGATTTGTCACAATGACGGATTACATACATTTCCGGTAACATATTTTAAGAGAGGTAGGCCACAGCGGTTCATCCGATCAAATCGGAGCAGCCCGTCTGGGGAAGGACATCCACCTTACAGAAGATCGTAGCCAAATAGCATTGGTCTCGGCCATGTTATATTCCTATGGTGAGTGAGTTCTCCAAAACTCCACTTGGGGGGGTTGGTTAGGAGGGTTGGCAACGCGTGAGTGATCCATCCTAAATACATTACATAAAAAATCAAAAAAAATTGTTTATTTTTCTATAGAGTTACATAAGATTGGGGTTTGGATTTGCCTTTTAAGCATATTAAATGCTTGTGTTAGGCCTATCCGCTCCTTCACAAACATGGAAGCTTATAATTACTTATAATACTTAATACCTTAATATTATGTATAAGCAATTCAAACATGCAACGTGTGAGTGCGGTCTAATAGTGACAAAATTTTCAATTAAATTAAATAAAAACCTATATTATTATTTTCTTTTTATTTTACCTAATTTCTTTATTCAAGAAATCAAATACTTTGTATACGGTCACAAATTAGACTTTTTCGAATAATAGTGCAAAATTTATTTATTAATTATTAATTATTATTATTTTATTTTTATTTATTTATTATTATTATTATTTTTCAATCTATCACATTTTTGAAAACAATTATCTTTGTTATATTAAATTCGCCAATGTCCATCAGCATTCTATGATTAAGTACAATGATGCGGAACAAATCAATAGAATCAAGTGACCACAATCTATTACCAGTACTTTGTAACCTAAGTTAGATACATGAAGTTTTTCATTCGCCATGGTTATACACACAAATTATTAGGCACATAATAAATATAATAGAATACATCTGTCATAATAATATATAAGTTATAACTCAAAAGGTATTTGTAAATATATAAATTATAAAGTATTAGTAAGTATGTCCTAAAGTCTCGAGTAGTGTTATTCATACAACAGCAGTGTCTCCGTGTCATCATAATTTAGTTTTAAAAGCCAAATTAGTAACACCTTTTTGCATTCACGATTGTTAAGGTGATAAATATTTAGAACATCATTAATTTTATTGTAAAGGTGCGCTGATTGTGAATTATAGTGTCGCATAGTTGCTTTTGTTTTCGTCTTACACCTCTGAGCCGCTGGAAGTTTTCTTCTTTTTGATGTGTCATGAATTTTGTATGGAAGTTTTTTTTTTATGTACATAATATTTTGTTGATATTTAAAAAAATATAGATCCAAGTACATACAAATTTTAAGTACTAAACGCGGAATGTCAATCGAAATAGCGCCATGATCAAATCCTAAATGTAAAATAGGTAGATTTTGATGAATCAAGCAAACCAGTCCCCGTTCAAGAGATCTGATGACGCGAGAGTCAGACTACCAAGAGCTCACCATCAATAATATTATAAAAATATTGGAGGGAACACAGTAACCCGACTCTTGACGCACATCTCGAAATAGGAAAACAGATGCCTAGATCACTGGGTGGTATACCAGATATGGCGATTTTACTAAATCTCGATAGATTGTCTATGAAACACACAACTCTATTTGGGTTCGTTAACCTTTGTTGCAATTCGGGAAGCGACCGATAATGAACCCGAAAGATAATGCTAAAATCCTGCCAACATCACGGAAATAAACATATATTTATATCGCATTGTCACCGTTCGTATATTTTGCAAGACTGAAATAGTTTAGCCATTGACCAACTACAAAAAACGTATTTGTGTTTATAGAAAAATGCATTACTTTAACCTGCCGGGGAACTACTGCCGCGAAGGAGATCTATAGTCGAGCTCTCCCTATTTCATGAATGCTCTACTACACCACGGCCAATATATGTTACCCACCCTCTTATCTTCACTTGTTGCCTTATAGGTCCAGCTTCATTACGCTAGCCTCATGTTTCATCATCATTATGAGCATTTAACGCGAATGTGAGAAAATCATAACTTCACTCACGCGCAAGAGGGACTTTATTTATTTTATTTATAATAATCTTTATTGCACGAATGAAAAGTACAATAAAATTGGCAGACTTAATGCCAAAAGGCATTCTCTACCCGTCAACCATCGGATAATGCAGAAAATACATTGGAAATAAGCATGTTTTTTAAAATTCTTAAACCTTAAATTTTGTAATATCTCCACTTCATAAGTGCTCTACTACTCCATATTACCCTATTAGCATAGAATAAGTAATAACCCGAGGTAGGATGGCCACTCTCCGCTCCGCACCGAATCGCGTTACCTCCACTCCTGGCGGGTATCGAAGCGGGTGCAGTCGCAAATGTGTGCGTTTAGTAAACGAATGTGTATACGTGTGCGCATCTGTGTGCGCGTGTACAGACGACATTGGCCTATGTAGTAGAAATAGGTAATTATTTCACGCGCGTTGTATGCTTACGGCTTACCATCAGGCTGACCGTATGCTTGTTTGCCACCTGTGTGGTATAAAAAAAAATTAAAAAAAAAAAAAAAAAAAATTTGCTAGTAATATAATAATTATTATGAGCCGTGAATATTAATAATGGTATAGCAATGGTTTTACCGTTCTGTTTAAAATTACAGATTTTCTATAAATTAAGTCTTTGAGTCTCACTAAACCAATAAATATATTTTATGGCTTGGAACTAATTACATTTCTACTACCGTTGAGTGATTTTTTTCATTATAAGAATTATTAATCAAGTAACTCCCGTTAACTGTATTTATAGGTATAATTATAACGTAGATGGCTACGCTACGTGCAGGAATATTTGAAAAAATATTATTTTCATTCTTTACTACCGGTTACCCGCGGCTTCGCCCGCGAAGTCCAGAGCATCTGCCATACTTTATGGGATTAAAAGGAGTCACTGTCACTCTCCAGACCTTTTATCTATCCCCAAGAAAAACTTTGTACTTCTTTCACGTAGAAAGCAACGAAAGGATTGACCATTACAATCCTTTCGTTGCTTTCTACGTGAAAGAAAGACAAAAAACAAACTTTCACGTTTTTAATATTAAATATGGACAGAGTAGATAGCTACGCTACATGCAGAAATAATTAAAATTACATATTATCTTTATGTAGTAATTTTAATACCAAAAATAATTACCTTATCCCATTATCTATACTGTTAGTTAGTTGGTCAATGGTACACTATTGTTTTGCAGGACTGTATGGAAGCTAATTTGAAGACGCCAGAAAGGAGTATTGTTATTTGTAATACTCGTTAACTAATTAGATATTTTTATTCTATAGTATTTTTTTTTCAACATTTTATCTTTTTCCCACTCTTCCATTAGCTTATCAAATTGGTATTTTATTTTAAGAAAAAAGTTCCAAGACTTTTTTTCTCATAGACCTAAATTTTGCTGATTCCGGTGACCCACCACCACGGGGGATTTCATGGAGGAATACGTAATATTATTGTTTTTATACACTGCGAATCTCGTTCACGCCGTGCATTTTTTTTTATACCACAAATTTGGCAAACAATCACTGATGGTAAGCATCACCGTAGCCTATAGACGCTTGCAGTACCGTGGGTATCACTCACGCGTTGCTTGCTACATTGAGCTCTTTGTATGTTAGACGTCACGATGGAATGATTGCAACACCGCCTTGGATAACGATACGCGCGTCATCTGCGCGTTTAAAATACGCCGTGAGCTGTGACTCTAAAAGTTCACCAAATAAAATAAATTATAAAGATACGCCGTGTGCTGTGGCTCTTATTATTCATGATTATTGTGTTTTCCATTCACTAGACCATAATGTTCCAGTTTGGTAGGAATTCTTATCTGACGCTTTAAAATAAAAAGATAGTTTACTGACCTGTCTCCTATAGGTGTTCCGCCCACCACTGGACCTCATCATCATGATCCTGGTCTCAGGATTGATGTTGGTCATCTTCTCGAAGCCTACCTTCTCACACATATAAACTGATTTCCAAGTATTTTTTGGGGGAAAAATATGTATTTTTGAGTTGTGGCGATTTTTTCACGTCACAATAACAATCATGTTCCGATTTTGAATTAAATCTGAAACAAAAGAAAATAAAAATTAAGTTTTTTTTAATTTTATTTCATTGGTGGTCGTATGAATAGAAAAATTATCATTTTATCCCGTGAGCCGCGGGTTCGAATCCTGCGCAATGCCTGACACAGCACCATGTTTAACGACTTTCATCACTCGTCAACAAGTCATAGATACATACATATACACATATATCACTTTCCACAAAAAAATCCAGTTACTTATTAGTTGAGTTTTATAATTTCATTTATAGCATGGATATTAATAATACGTACTTTTTAAAACTAAATGTAACACCAACTAAATGTGTAAATGAATAAATAAATAAACTTTTTCTTACTTCTAACTTTCAATACAAAAACTATAATACCCGTACTACAACACAACAGCACTATTCAAAATATACACTACAACTAACAATTTCAAGTATTTTAAATTAAAAATAGAATGTATTATTATTTTTTTATCAAATCTTTTTTAACTACAAAAACTACATGCTATAACCCGTACTACACAACTGTTCAATTCCAAATTCAAAACACAACTAAAAATTTCGAGTGATAGTAATCCTCTTAATTACCCTAACAAACAATAAATCTATAGAATTTGACAAAACAATGAACTACCTGGTTTTGCGATGAATCAGTTGTGTTCACTTTTAAAAAAGCTTATCTATGAGTGAAAGAGACAGACAATGATTCGTTGGCTTTGTTCTTGAACATGAACAATAATGAACATGTGCGTTTGTCCCGTTCTGGATGATTTCTGTGTATAAGTTTATTTAAAAAATATTTATGTTAAAAATTTATAAATCAACTACAAGTACAGATAAGTGCAGGTCGAGCTTAACAATTGCAGTATAATGGTACATAACGTACAAAGTCAGATGTGTAAAGGTTGACGTGCTCTTGACTGTACAAGTCGATGGCGTCGCTGTGTATCGAACTCAAACCCCAACATGCAACGCAACTTAAGCAACGTCGACCCTCGCCAGTATTTGGATGGGTTTCGTTATTTCTGTACCGTGCTACGGAGGACACGTTTTAGCCGTCGGTCTCAGCTGCTGTTGATGGATGACAGCCGAAGTCAAAGTCAAATATTTTTATTCAAATATTACAAGCTGTATCGAATCGTCAATTTTTTTGTGCGCAGACGGCAGATTTGTGCGGCCGTTAGCCAAGCTGATGGCCTTCAGCCCCTTCAGGCGGCTTGAAAACAAGGCTTGAGTACACTGGTCTTTGTTAATTACAAAAGGGCTGAATTACTTTTGACGTAACTTTCACTACGAGAAACTTCTTTCTTAAAGAGTAACATAGACGATTTGTTACTCTTTATGTTAAGTTGCTCGTAGTAAAAATCTTCAGTTTTTTTAAATAAAATAGAAAACAATAAATATTTAAACAGAGACTACTCCTTTTTCAATGAGAATTAAAACAATGTACAAGGTTTTATAATTTTTAGAAATATTAGGAATTTTATATTTACCCATCGAAAAACACCACGAAAACTACACTACATAACAACGACTGTTCGAGCCAACGGTCACATCTCTACTGACTGTGAGATAAAAAACATTGATTAGTTCATCATCAAACAATCAATTGTCTTCACGACATACCAATGTTTCTATAACATGATGTTATGGCTTCTTGGGAAAAGAAAATATTACTTTTGTTCTATTAAGGACATTTCTAAACGACTGTGTGAAACCACGGGTGTCCCATGGCGAGGCGTAAAATTTATTCAGTGAGCGCAACAATGTATGTATTTTATGTAAATCAATTTTTGATATTAGTTTTGATTTAATTATTCTGTATAATATTATAATATATTTATTTTTAAAATATTAAAAAAATATATAGTTTTATTTTATTTATATGGATGAATTTTTTATCATTATCCAAATTTTAATATATTTTTCTGTTGTGAAAATCATGATATACTTACGTGTTTTTTTCATTTAGTATCACTTAGTACTAAAATATGAAGTTACAGCATCACAAAGTTATCTAAATTCGTAGAAACCGCGCGCGCAACCCGATAAAATATTATTATTTTGAAAAATTTATCTACATTTTTTTTCCATAAATACGGTCTATTAATGATACCTTGTACATTAATCTTTGGATGGTGACCAAAAAATCACCCTGTATAGTCTAGTAGCAGGATAAATAAGTAACATAAAATAATTGAAAAAGTTGTTTCGTTGATTGACTAGCCATTTCATTGTACATTCGCTATTTAAATCTATTTATCATTGGTACAGACATTGATTTCTTCTCAGAACTATTTTCGTAAGGAACCTTGTTAGATTCAAAATAATTTCGTACTGCCATTGACCTGATTATGCGGCTTCTACATCATGTTATCCACTGCCAATGCTATACTATAAAATATAGTAATTCCAAAGAATAGGAATAGGGTAATTGCGCACCATTTCCTGTTGGACCAACTATTATGCACAACTAGTCGATCCAACAGGAACAATTTGCAAAAAAAAAAACCTGTTCGCACAACTAAGTTGTGCTTAGTTGTGCTATCCAAAATAAGTATTCCTGTTGGCACAACTATTTTTTTTTCGCTGTTTCGTAGGTAATGGTTTTCGGATGGTTTTGGGATGGTGTCGGGCCACGAACATTTTAGGGTTTTTGCACTTTAACTAGTTTGTTAGCGTAGTTTAAGGCTCATTTAGACGACAATGCATGTCAATTATTGCTATCTGAAGTCGTTAAAATGAGCCTTACTTATTGTAAACATCCTAAATTACAGATTTAGTAGCGTCTCAGACAGACGGACATGGAGTGAAAGAAAGATTTTTATTTTATTTGGAACACTGATAAAAAAAAATACAATTTTAACATCAAGTGTGTCCAAAAAGGCGAAAACTTGGCGAAACTACAAGTTCCTTGTTTACTACGGAACAACATTATATTATGTACTATTATTTCATCCAAGTCAAAATTTTAAACAAAAAACATTCGTCAGTGTGTGAAATGATTCTGTTTTATGTTATAAGTTTTGTACACCAATAAATAAATAAACCCTAATGACAGCCACAGAGCTATTAGCGTAGCTTGTTTTGGACAACAATCTTTAACTAATGCGTCATTAAATCTATGAACATATTTATTTGCAATTAATTTAATAATTACTATATTTTCACAAACTATTTTTTTTTATAATTTTAATTAGTCATAAACATAATTAATAATAAATACAATAATTATGATTAAGCTTGTTTGTTTTGATATAAAAGAGTACCAGTTAAGGCGTAGTGTGTCGTATTTGTCGTATTCGTATACTCATGTCGCGTTGCGACACAAGTACACGACATACCTACCTATCCTACTTCGTCTATCTTCTTTCTGATTAAATTCGTTGTGAGTTCCAAGGCAGCTGTAGTTTCTCTCCCGGGACGTCAATAAGCTTCATTGCTTATTGTCAATCTGAGGTCGCCGTTGTTGATCCTGGTTATACAGCCTATAGGAGACACAGCGGTGGGAATGTGTGGTGGGCTTGTCCGGATATCATGCATTACAGAAACTGGCTGTAAATCAGTCAGCAAATAAAATATTCGACCTAACAACTGATAAAGCAGTATCCCCTCGACCACCTGGCCTGTCAAACCATGTATCTCCGTAGACATGGACTGATAGCGATAAAAATATTTACGATAGTTGTTTAGACAATATCTACAAGTGTATTATTTAAACATATTGTTATATAATTCATTGGATTGTTTTAAAAGATTAATGTCGATTTGATATCGAATACGTTGATAGTTACGTTTTTGTCGTGTCAGCATGAAAACCGGGCAGGTGGTGTTCGAAGAATGATAGAAATAGTAGAATCATGCGCAAGGTTAGATCGACTATTTTAAAAATAATGTCTCGTAAGACTTTCTGATATTCATAAATCTATACTAAAATTATTGAGGAGCGGTTTGGGCTGTGCGTTGATCCTTCAATCTTCAGGCATATACGAGAAAGTATTTTATATAATTGTAGACTAGTAAACCCCGAGCAAGTGTAGCTTTTTCGTGGGAATTTAAAAAAATCCTTTCTTATCGGAAGCTTACGTCATACCAAGAACACATCCTCCAAATTTCAGGGCGCGATAATTCGCACAACCTAAACCGCTCATCGTAGCGATATAAGATATTAATCTTAGTCTATTCAGGACAAACCATTTTATATGATAAATTTACATTAACCCTCAGTTTTAGAAAAGCTCATAACTTTTACTACCAAAAGCAAATACATAAAGCGCGAACTTCCACGAACATGTTACATTCACAAGCATTTTCATAAAACATTTCTAGCCAACTTTATATCGTACAAAAATAGATGTTTTATATTCCAACCGTGCAGTTATCAACGTTTTGCAGACAGCACTCTGAATGCACTGTCAGCGAGTGATGTCACATTATCGTTTAAATAATAAACTCTTGAGAGTAGTGCGAGAGTCTGACACCCGTATTTATAAAGAAGTAATTACTTGTTACTAAGTAATTACTTAATGAAGTCTTTACTTGAGGCTAGAATTCTTAAGTACCAAATCTTATTCTACAGTCAAGTAATGTACGTTACTTATTTAAGCAATTGCTTAAGTAAAAGTCGACGCTTGATAGTTGTTTCTCACTGGCAACACTCCGTTGCTGCGTTACGTTTCATGAGAAGGAAAACGTCAGGTCTAGATTGTTTCCACATAGAATTGCATAGATTAAGTTAATATTACATTAATCATACTTTATAATGTAATTCTGATAAGATTATCGTTATACAAACTATTTTAACTATTTTTTTAAAACTTTTAGACAAACTAATTGTCTTTAAACAAAAAGGAATGCTTGTGGAAATGAAACGTTTCAGACGACATAATCCCTTCAATTTAAGGTGTTCATTTTTTAAACTTGGTTTAGTTAGTTACAGGATATTTTTAACTTTATATCATTACTAGCTAGTCAATTGTCAGTCCCTTGATTGTCAATGTCAGAAGTACGGGTTACTAACAAAATAACCTCACAATAAACGCAAAATTGACGTATTCTAGCGTGTTCTCAAGTCTTAAGTAAAGGAAATGGTGACTATTACTTGGCTGAGAATTCTAACTTTTGACAGTTCTAACTACCTACTAACTAAAAAATCGCTACTTGAGTAGTTACTTTTACTCAAGTAACCACGTTTACTGCTTTATAAATACGGGTGTGAGGCTGTGAATCTAAAGGTGCTCCTTCAACGGGAGCATTGTAATGTAACGTTATAGATTCGAGCATTACATCAGTGAAGGAGGAGAACCGAGCATTACAATGCAATTTCTTGTAATGATACAATGTAATTTCTTGATACAACTTGTAACATCAATGCAAATTCAATTTATAAATGTTACATTATACGCGAATTCCGATGAATTGTTTGACTTGATGCCTACGGCCATTTTCTACCATCGAACTGCTCGTCACCGGCGGGGAAACCAACCTCACACACTAGAACCGAAATGGTCGCGTGCGCGGTTTCAGAGGAGTTTCCTCTTGCGAACGCTGAGGCTGTGGAATGAGATCCCCGCCGAGGTCTTTCCTTTAGACTATAATATGGGGTTCTTCAAAAAGGGCATTAAAACATTTTCACAGGGTCGGCAACGCGCGAGTGATGCTCCCGGTGTTGCAAGCGTCCATAGGCTGCGGTGACCGCTCACCATCAGGCGGACCGTAAGCTTGTTTGCCACCTTTGTGGTATAAAAAAAATTTTTAAAAAAGAATGCCCGTCATACAGAGAGTAGTGAATGTAATGCTCAAAGTCGAATCTATAATGTTACATTACGTATTTGTAAAAACCCATTACATATATGAATAAAAGTTTTGCATCTTTAAAACAAGGCAACGCAACACATAGCCATATTCTATCAATTTAAAAAAAAATACAAAATATTAAATTTTCGTTTATTTTCCGAGCGTTACATTTTCAAATAATAGAATATGCGTACTGATGAATGTAAATTTTTAACACTAACCTCTTGTACTATTTAAGGCGTATCTCACATTACTATTTATCAATGGTTGCACATAATAAGTGGGGATATGCGTGTGTGCTTATTGCATAAACTTTCCTGTTCCTTGTGGCTAAATTGAGCTACATAAGATAGAAGTTGACATCACTATAATATACTATTATATTCTATTTGCATACAAATAATACAATGACAGTATATTATGACTTTAATATGAATCCACTATACTTATTTTATTTTATATTTTACATTTGTTTTATAATATTTTAAGTAAGTAAGTTAAGTTTGTTTGTCGTTCTTTCATGTCGAAAGTGATTGACATAATTTTTTTGGGATAGGTAAAAGTCTGGAGAGTGACTAGACTACTATTTAACCTAGAAAACCAAAATATTTCCTTTTTATTTAACATTGTTATATATTATGTTCAATTATGTAATTACTATTTTATAAAGATCGGTTTGTTTGTTTCTTTGAATCTCCAAAACGGCTCCACCTACATATTTTGGCTGTCATCATACTCATACTAATATTATAAATGACAAAATTAGTTTTGTTTGTTTGTTATTCCTTCACGGCTTGACTAAGCAGCCAATCATTATGAAAATTTGTATACATATTGTCAGGGGTACAGAGAACAACATAGACTACTTTTTATCCCGTGAAAGTATGTCATTCCAATGGGAAAATATTTTTTCTGCTATAGAGGGCGCTGTATGGGATGGGCTAACGGCCAACAGATGGCGCCACAAGTCGCGCTGTAAGTTGTGTCGTTGTCAAACAAGATCTATGTCATAAAATTAAACGCGAGCGAAGCCGCGGGGAAAAGCTAGTAATACATAAATTATTTAAAAACTGGAAAAGTAGCCGACGTCTGCGCACAACAAAACGCTCTCAAACGTATAATCAAATTATTTTATGCAACTCAAATCTTCGAGGAATGCGACTAGTGTTGTGGGTGCTATCGATAAACATTATTGTTTTATCGATAAATTGTTATCATTTTATCGACCGGATCAACGATAAAATAGCCTATTGTGAATTCCGTTCGTGATTGTTTTAAATTGAATAGCAATCGTATTTCGATTCGGGAAATAACAGTTATCAATGCACAGACATTAAAATAAATAGATACCGCGATAAATACTCTATTTATAAACAAACTAGCGGGTTTTACTAAGGATCCCTATTTTTTATTTTTTTATTTATTATAGCCTATGTCAGGGTGACAAATCTACATCGATCTATGCTGCGCTGTACTGCGCTGTGCTATGTTTGGTCAACTCGCTCGTCTAATATTTTAATGAGGATACAAACAGTGTGTGAGGCTACGCTCTGTTTAAAAACGCAACAGTCTCGAGCGATGTTGATTGTTAAAAAAACGTAGCTTATGAAACACAGCACAGCATAGCGCAGTACAGCGCAGCATAGCTCGATGTAGATTTGTCACCCTTACCCGGGGGTAATGAACATTCCTAACGGTGAAAGATTTTTTGAAATCGGTCCATTGGGACAAGCCAACCACACATTCCCACCACTGTGTCTCCTGTGTAGTCAGGATCAACAACGGCGACCTCAGACAGACAATAAGCAATGAAGCTTATTGACGTCCCGGGGAAGGAAACTACAGCTGTCTTGGAACTCACAACGAATTTAATCAGAAAGATGATAGTCGGAGTAGGAAGTATTGAAAGGACTTCCCTCCTTAACAACTACGTGAGAAACAGCAATTTGAAGCAAAAGGCAGTAGTTTTTAAAGAAAAAAATCTTAATAAACATGATTCTCTCTTTGTTGTTCTTTATAGTTGAGTGTCCACTGTCCGCCGAGTGACCACTAGATGGCGCTTTATCGTTTCTATAATTGTTTTAAACACAAACACATAATATTTTTATTTAAATTATAGGAATTTTACAAGCTCTCTCGAATCGTCTTTTCTTATTCTACCACTTATCCTAACGTGCTCGTACTCGAACGTAAGGTAAAAGATATCATATTAAGGACTCTGACATCCGTACCAGGCTTTCTACTGGTCACTTGTCTCAATGACTGTCATCTATCGGGACTAACAATGATAGTTTAACGATTTTTCGCGTCATCTATATAGATTTCTGTCTCTGCGAAATTATTTTAAGAAAAACGTTATTTTGATTTGTAGACTCATAATTTCCCGCTTTGCGTAACCCAATGACGTTTACTTCTTCGTAGCAGAATGTTATTATAAACAACTTAAGAGTGTTTTTCACTGAAATAGCTCTTGAACTTTATGATGGTTTTTAAACAAATGCAGACTTTCATTTTATATAACAGTTATATACTACATATCCATACTACTCGATACAAATGTATGGAACAGCTGGTTTTTTTTTTGTAATTTCGAAGTTGGTCCCATAGTAAATATTGTTTGTATTGAAGAGTAGAATCACCCCCTAAAATCTTTACAGTTGATTTTGTTACACCTTATATAGATATTAGATAATTACTAAGTTATTATTTTGAACAAAAACACCGTTTTTGTGAGAACTAAGCTTTAGAGAATTCTGCATTTTTGTGAGAACTTTATGCTTAAAGCTCTGTGCATTGGTGAAAACAGTAGGTCAGTCAATCTTTTGAGTAGTTTTTGAATTTATTGCATTTAGTTCTTCTTCAATACAATCTTTGGACTATCTTTACAATGAAATTTATTGTTATCTTTCTTTACGATTAACTTGAATGACTCTGTGTTTTTGGTGGAGTGGTCGAGTAGCTAGCAATGGTCACTTTATCCCAAGGACCGCGGGTTGAATCCTGCGCAAGGTAAATATTTGTGGGCATGAACATGTCTGTTTGCCTTGGTCTGGGTGTTTTCTATGTATAATAAGTTTTTTTTTTTTTAAAGTAGGTATTTAAGTATATTTATCAGCAATCTAGTACTCATAGTACAAGCTTAGTTGCTTAGTTTGAGACTAGATGGCGTTGTGTGATTTGTCCAAGAATAGTTATTTATTATTTATTTTAATTAATTAAATAAATTTTAAAAAAGAAATGTTCAAAATAAATAAAAAACAAATTATCGATAATTTTTTAATTTCTGTACATCACTTTAGATGTCAAAAGTCTAGGAATTATTATTCTTAGCTTCAAACGTCATAAGACTGAAATATCTAAAATGCGTAAAATATTTTTTTTAAATCTAGAGCAAATCAGTAAATAACAACGTGTCACATGTTTTTAGTTTAATAATAAATTTTTGATATACTTAATTGTTGTAAAGCTATAGTAATAATTATAACGAGACTAGCTGCTGCCTGCGGTGTTTCCCTGCGTTTAATTTATGCGCAGCAGCGCCATCTATATCAGACTTTTGACCAAATCTTCGGGAATCGAATACTTTTCGGGATAAAAAGTACCCTATGTGTTAATCCAAGGTATCAGCGACCTACATACCAAATATCATAAAAATTAGCCTAGCCATTTGAGCGTGAAGAAACATACTTACAAACGCCTTTACAATGAATGGTCGCGTCACGAAACGCGACGAATTCTATGAAAAATGTTTAATATTAGTGAAATACCCATACATAATCCAAAGACTTTTGTTATAAAAGTTAATTCATGAATTTGTTCCAATGGCGACCTTCACCCCCAGTTGAGACGTCCGCCACACAAACGAAAAGCAGACCAATTTATTAAAACAAATTAAAAAGTTTACAATAGTAATTATAACTTTAAGGGAATTTCATGAAATGGCATAAATTTAATTTTTACTTCTAAAACACTTGCGTATAACTTTATACGGAGTTTCAGTATACTAGACTGTCGTCCAAACTCCGTTTTACATACCAAAAGTATCTCTTTATAATTCGTATTCGCATTTGACTGATGCATCTAATGGGGTTCTTCAAAAGGGGCATTAAAAGATTTTTATACAGAGTCGGCAACGCACGAGTGTAGCAAGCGTCCATAGACTACGGTGACCGCTCAACATCAGGCGGGCCGTAAGCTTGCTTACCACCTTAGTGCTATAAAAAAATCTAATCGCCAAGGAAGGTGGAATAGGGAGAAAAAGGATGGTGAAGGAGTTGGGCTGCTTCCCTATCTCTCACTCACCGAACGAAACGCAGCTTCACGCCGCTACCACAGATTAAGTACTTACCGATAAAATTATGTGAGGTATTTTTCCGATAGCGTTAGCCCATTTCAAAAATGCTTTTTAAAGTGAAAACGCCATAAATTTGCAAATAAAAATATTAATTTCAATTCTGTATAATTTAAAATTAAAATTAACAGCAAATCTTAATTCGTTCTTTTGAAACTTTATACGTTACTAACTAATTTGTAAGTGTACAATCCGATTTCATTTAGTTTAGTATGTAATTAAAGCTAGTATAATCTCTCAAGAGTACCTAACCGTTAACAATTCAATACCATTCGCTCAGGTTTGGTTTCTAGAGTAGCCTAGCTGTTCAGGCTAATTGTTGAGTTTCTTACGGCACTTCTTCCCAACAGACTATTCCCGTCAGAAGTGCTTTGAGAAAAAAAAATTTTTCCTGTAAATCTACTTGCAAAATAAATTATTTTATTTCAGACAAGCTTTTTTGCCCGCGACTTCGTCCGCGTGAAGTTCCGGACCTGCTCCCGTGGGAACCACATTGAATTTCGGGAAAAGCTATAGCCTATGTCACTCCCTGATAATGTAGCTTTCTACTGGTGAAAGATTTTTTTAAGTCGGTCTATAGTATAGATAGTATAGATGATCAGGGCCGTTGCGCGCGGTTATAGGAACTCACGCTTATTCTCCCAAGAATAGAATAACTTCGAAAAATAATGTTGGGACGACGACCTACATGGTCTGAAGTGAATTTAATTGAAGCCTTGTTTATGGCTACCAGACTGTAGGTATGCGGAAAGCTCGATAAATAGGGTTGATAAGCTATTTTTAATGACGGGAGCAGTGTTAATATGTTTTGTTTTATTTGTTTACACTTTAATTTAACGATCTCATTATAAAAGGTGTTAAAGGCATGATTTTAACATCGTTTTGTAAGTTTTGATAACTTGCCTCAACACAAGAAAATCGGTGTTTTCCAGTAGCCCCGTCTAGCCTCGCCTCCTTGAGAATTGGTAGCGTTGCGTGCGTCGACATTTTTTGGTAAACAACATTTTTCATAGAATTCGTCGCGTTCCGTGCGTCGACTCGACTACGTACTGTCGTCGCAAGAAACGCGATCAATTCCTCCTTGGAATAGGGGTAACTGTTTTTTTTTAAATAAAAATCTCCCAATTGCCTTCCGTGTTTCGTGTCACCAGTGGAGGGGGCAACTCATCTGGTGATTCCAGTTGCGCCTACTGGGATTTAGTTGAGGGCTATTGGGATACAACCTTAGAGTGTAGATAAGCAAATTATAGCGCGAGCATCGCTCTTTGAACATTGTGCAAAGCGTAAGCAGATATTCTATAACTGCTAATTTTTAGTTTGCTTCCATTTCGTCGTTTTTACAGCTCTGCACTGCACATTTCGCCATGATTCCTTAAAATCCGAATAAATAACATCGAGAGGAACAATCGGCGTGCGTGACTAATTGCTTCGTTCGTTGCTGGCTTCGTTGTTGCTCTTTTGAGTTCGTCTGTTTGTTCATACTCGTGCTTACCGTTCATACTTGCTCAAACGCGCTCTATAGCTTGCTTATCTATACTCGCATACTCCGAAAAAAAACGGTTACATTTCTCTTGCAGAACACCGTTTACATGTTCCAAGTTGATTTCTAAATTGCTATAAAATATCCGGGTGTTTTTAACATCCCTTTAATCTGATGGTGTGGTTCCTCATTACCATTGAATGATGCCGATCCGATCGATCGGTAATGACTGGAGATAAATTAAACGCCTTCATAGTTAACGACACGATTTTTAAATTAAAAATTAACAAACAATTTTATTAGCAAAAGTTTGTATCTTTTGAAAGTTTACCATTACTCGGTAATGAGTTACGATAAAATAGTGAGTTACATCTGCGTGTGATGTAAATGTTGAAATGTGTTTTTATAGCATATAGCGGGCAAACAGGCAAGTGTTCCACCTTATAGAAAGTGGTTACCGCCGCTATAAGCACGAAAGTTTGTAAATGCTTATGTTTGTTACTGTTTCACGATTTGTTTGAAAGTTTTTACATAGATAGTTTATAACATGGGTTAACACATAGGAAAGTTTATATCACGTAAAGCCCACCATTCACACGCAGATTGGTCCGGCAGATTGGTCGGCCATCGGACTAATCGACCTGTGTATGGAAGCGACGAACCGGTACGCCAGATTGTCAAATGGGTTGGCGTCGGGCTCGCAGGTCCGCGGTTGCGAGCCGCGAGCGCCTGTCGAACCCCACATGCCATACTTCGAGTGGAGGGTTCGTGCAGTGTATGGGCAACGCCGGATTGGTCCGCGGTCGGGTCCGGGTTGCGAGTCGGGTCCGGGTTCGTGTAGTGAATGGTGGGCTTAATATCATTCCGGGAACGAAAACACCGGGATTTTTCGGGTAAAACTGCGGGCTCTCGACTTTATATTTTAAGAGCGGTAGAGCACAGCGGATAATCCGTTCAAATCGGAGCAGCCCGTCTGGGAAAAGACCTCCACCTTACAGAAGATCGTAGTCGAATAGCATTGGTCTCGGCCATGCTGTGACTACGGTGAGTAGGTAAGATCTCCGGTGCTCCACTTTCTACAAGGTCGGCAAGTCGATATTGCAAGCGTCCATAGGCTACGGTACTTGCTTACTATCAGGCTTGCTGTATTGCATGTATGTTTGTTTACCACTTTAGTGATATAAAAAAAAGTACAGTATCACCAGTGCCCGCGACCCCGCCACGTGAAGGCGGAGAAGGTGGCAGACAGTCAGGTTTTAAGTCGGTATCCCTCATTGGTTAGAGAGGCGAGCCCGACAGACCCCCGTCGCTTCCCCCAAGTGGCGGGACATGCAGTAATGCATTTTCCTGACTTTAAACAAAAAAAAAGGTATACCGTATGTTACGTGGAAACGTTTAGTGGAATAGAAAGAAAGCACGACGCGAGTGGGCGCTGCTGTTTACATTTGCTCCGTGTTTTTTATTTTGCAAAAATGTTTAAGTGCTAATATTTAAATCGATAACTAGACAAAAGTGTGTATTAAGGGACAATAAATAAGTGATAAAGTCTGCAAGCTAAAGTATTTAAGAACAAATAAGATAAACATATGAAATAGTAAGTGATGATGAATCAGAAACAATTTGACAAGAAACTAAAAAATGTGGTTCTAACAAAACTATAAGTACATATTATGGTGCTACTACTGGGATATTACAAAATAAACAGCTAAGTGACATAACTTTAAAATATAATTTGTGCAATTTTTTTTTTTGTTTTTTTGTTGTGGGTATAAACACAGTATAAAAATAATAATCTGCAACGGACAAAACATAAATCTACAGCACAGTTCAATAGGCAATATTCGTCAACATAAGTGCAAGCTACACGGTCCAGTGGATAAGGACGTCGAAGTTGTGTGGCATCCTAACTAACATGGTTCGAGACCCAGCACACTCATCATAGGATTTTAATGTCATTTCGTTTTTTTGTTTTTTGAAGTATATTTTTAATTTATTTTAATTTAATAATGGAAAGCAAAGTGAATAAAGACAGAAAACGCAACAAAATAATAATTTGTAATAAATGCAAAATTCTGAAAGAGGAGCGAGATACACTGCTGTGCTCTGTTTGTGACAAGAGGTATGACTTTGACTGCATGGGATTCTCAGAGAAGCTATACCGGCTAATGCTACCGGAGAAGAGATTACTATGGAAGTGTAAACTATGTATACATAAAAACAAATCACTAAAATCGACTCCAAGTGACACTATTTCTAATTGTGAAACATCAAATATCACTCGTAGAAAAAAAGTTTCTCCTGCTCCCATAAATCACCAATATGTAGATGTAGCCTCACCGACAACTACAACCTTCGGAAATCTTCAAGATCTAGAGGTGACACCACAGCAAGGAATCAATAAAATGGTTTCCACACCTGCTGCTCGTTCAAGTGACCCAGAATACATAGAGATGTCCGAAGATATAGAACCAGCCGAAATGAATTTAGAATCTGACGACTCCGCAGAAGTACTTTCGCAAAGTGATGATTATACAGGAATGAATTTGGACTACGTACAAGAGCTGAAGAACCAAATTACTAAACTTACCACCGATTTAATGAGCACACAAAATGAATTAGACAATACATTAATAGAAAATAACGATCTAAAGAGACAAGTAACAAAATTAAGTAAGGAAACGAAGCTTTTGAAAAATATATGCCAGACGCCGACACCAAGGAAGACAAGACAAGCCAACAAAAAAAAGAATGAGTAACCTCATGAACTCTCCCCTTACTCCACTCAGAATACAAAAACAAAGAAGAACGTCATGTTCGTCTCCGGCTGCCCTAAAAGATATAGACACTACTTCGGCCATAATAAAATCCCTAAAAGAAAAAATAGATGATACTGAAAAGCAACTACTGCTAGCTGACGGCGAAATTATTAAATTGACTACCCAAATAAAAAATCTAGAATATAGGCTCCACGATGAACACACACAAACAAATCAAGACACTCTTACTGATAATTACAACAACCTGAACAACAATAATATTAAAAACACTGACGATCACAACAAAATTATCATAATAGGAACACAACAATGCAAAGGACTCGCGGCAAATCTGATAAACTCTAGAAAAAACAGAAATTATGAAGAATACCTAGTGTCAGCTTTTGTCAAACCTAATGCATTAACTTCTGATGTTCTCGAATTATGTAAAAAATTTGACATAAATGAAACTGATAAGATAGTTATATGTGTCGGAGAAAATGATCAAGACCCCCTAGTTACAACAAATGAATTGTATGCAACATTAAAACTACTACAAAAAAAAAACGGTAATTGTTATGAATGTAAGGCATTGTAAGCATATGAATGGATCACTACTAAATAGACAGCTAAACTTGATTTGTAATAAATTTTCTAATTGTTACTTTCTAAGAAATATAAATTTTTATCACAACCATATGTACGACGCATGTTATAGCTTGAATACCCTGATAGACTCTATTGACTATGACCGTAAATTTTTAAATATCGACTTTATTAAAAAACACATACAGAACAGTCATAAGAGCAAGTGTTGTAGAATTACTGCGGCGGGAGACACGTCTTTTACTTGCAGATTCACACAAAAATCGATTTTAGATTATGTCTGTGCCCCGGAGCATGTACGGTGCAACACCGCACATTTTCTGGAATCAGCATTTTGTAGCGCGCGTTCCTCGCTTCATTATACTTTATTTTATAATTAATCTTTTAGTACGCTCATTAGCGGCCATCAAGGCACTCGCGCTACCCATACCATTACACTACCAATTATTGTATTGTTTACATCTAAGTGACGTGCAATAAATGAGAATTTAGACTAACAAGAAGTTTACTTTCTTCACCAACACACCAAGAACAAGGTTGTAGGATCAGACCCCTACACTTTAAACCCATTGCTCTAACAGCTACTATACACATTGAGGACAAAACACATGGTACGGATAGGTTTTTTCGCGACTGAATTGGATAGAGAAATATCAAATAAAGTTCCACAAAAAATAAGACAGTTTAGGGTTTTACACCAAAATATTGCCGGATTTTTATCAAAAAAAGACTTGGTAGAAGTCACTATGATAGATTTAAAAGTAAACAATATGTCACCAGATGTCTTATGTTTCACTGAGTCTTTTATTAAAACCGGTGACGACAAAAATGCCATACTAGACAATTACAAACTAATTGCAAATTATTCGAGAGATAAAAAACGTGGCGGCACGTGTATATTCTTGAAGAATACACTCATCGGAAAAGACTTAAATTTCTTTAATAAGTATTTGTTATCAAGTGTGTTTGAATGTTGCGGTGTACACGTCCCAGAATTTAACTTAATTGTCATTTGTGCATATACCTCTCACAATAAATGTTCATTCCCTTTTCTCACTAGACTTGAAGCAGTTATCCATGACATATCAAAAAAGTAACCCAATAAAAAAGTTATACTTGCTGGCGATTACAATATTAATACACTAGTAGATTCTAAGTCAACCTTACATCTAAAAGATATTGCGAAACATTTTGACCTAAAAATACACATTAATCAGCCAACGAGAGGAGATAACTGCATTGACCAAATATTTAGTAATATAAAGAACGCTGTAGGTGAAACGCTACCACTGCAGTTGTCTGATCATGACACTGCTCAGATTCTATCTTTTCCGGTGCACAATAAGCCCGTTATAAAACAATGGTATACATACAAAAGAGACTATGGCGTTGAAAATATTAATAAATTTCGAAAATACGTAAGCTCACTACATTTCTCTAATATATTTGAAGAGAAGAATACTAATATAGCAGTCAAAGAATTTCATGATCTCTTCTCTCTTCTTTATAATTTATGCTTCCCAAAAATTAGAGTTAAGCGGAGTAACATACCACAACAGCCAAGATGGATCACAACAGGCCTTAAAAAAAGCTGCAAAACAAAACGAACACTGCGCTATGAGTATTATAGAGATAATAATAATGACAATAAATTGGCATATCTAAAATATTCAAAAATGCTAAAGAAATGCATGTATATATCACAAAAAATTCAGAATGGTAAGTATCTGCAGCAGTGTGATTATGTTTGTCGGGCATCATGGCGACTCATAAAGAATGAGACAACCAATGACGTGCTAGACCACGATATTGTAACAATTAATGATAAGGATAATGTCATATCAGATGCGCATGAAATAGCTGAAGCGTTCAATGACTATTATGTGGATCTTGGCTCTGAGAGCATTAACAGTGACTGCAAAAACAGGCCCAACGTGCTCTGTAAAATTGATCCTGCAATAAACTCAATTTTCCTTGAACCTGTAACACCGCAAGAAATTATGAATATCATACAGTTACTGAAAAACTCAAACTCATGTGGTTATGATGAAATATGTACAAAGGTTATAAAATTTTGTAAAAATGAACTGACTCCTATTTTGACATACCTTATAAATCTTTCATTCCAGGCTGGTTGCTTTCCCGACCTGCTTAAACTCTCGGTGGTGAAACCTATACATAAAAAAGGCGACAAATCCACTATAGGAAATTACCGCCCAATAACATTGATACCCATCCTATCAAAGATATTTGAAAAGGCGATGCATAAGAGACTTATGAGTTTTTGCACGAGATTCAACATAATAAAACCTCAACAACATGGTTTTTTGAAAGGGAAATCCACCGGTCTTGCATGCAGGTTTCGCATCAAGACCCATAATTATATTGTGTACTAAGTTGAAACATGTTTCAACTTAGTACACAATATAATTATGGGTCTTGATGCGAAACAGCTTGTTACTGTACTTTTCTTTGATATGTCGAAAGCATTCGACTTTGTTAGGCACGACATACTATTGGATAAGGTGGAAAGGTACGGAATACGTGGACCTGCCCTCTCTTGGCTAAAATCCTAAATAAAGGATAGACAGCAGTACGTTGAAATATCCAGACTGGACAATGATAACGTCGTATCAACTAGTTGCTCACAATGTAGAACAAATAAATTTGGTGTTCCCCAGGGAAGCGTACTGGGTCCACTACTGTTTTTGTTCTACATTAATGACTTGCCAACTGTCACCAGACATGATTGTGTTATGTTTGCGGACGACATTTCCATTATAATTAAATCAAATAATATTGCTGACAACTTAATTAATTATGAACATGACATAAACACTACTATAAAAAATATTATTGAATGGCTTTCTGCTAATAATCTAAATGTTAATATATCTAAAAGTAAATATGTACAATTTAATTTAAAGGGACAGGATGTGAAAAATCTTAATATACAATATAATGGATCATTCCTAGATAATGAAACTACTGCTACATTCTTGGGAATTTCACTGGACAATTGTTTGAACTTCAAGAGCCACATTAGCAAATTATGCAACAAAATAAATAGATTTGTATATGTTCTTCGTCGGCTGATAAGAATAACGACTCGGAAAGTAACATTGGACGCCTACTATGGATATGTTGCTTCAAATATCAATTATGGCATTTTAATGTGGGGCAACAGCACTGATATTACGAGGGTGTTCATAGCGCAGAAGAAATGCGTACGAGCTATGTGCTTTAAAGGGCCTTATGATACTTGTAAACCGTTGTTTCTTCAGCTGGGTATACTAACGGTCACAGGTATTTATATACTAGAAGTCTACAAATTTGTAAGACAACATAGTGATCTGTTTCGGACTGCCAGTGATGTGTATCCCAGGAATACAAGATGCTCTGACAGACTTGTGCTAGATTTTTCCCCAAAAACAACACTGTGCCAAAAAAGTTGTTACTGTATGTGTGTTAAAATTTATAATAAAATCCCACAAAAATATAAAACGGGCCCAATTGCGCCAATGACTAAGCTCCTACGGTCATGGTTGATCAGCCAATGCTTCTATAGTCTTCAGGAGTTTTACAACCATAAGTTTGCATGCTAACAAGTGTTAACAAAATAGTGAACCAATAATATATTTATTTTGAGACCTTTTATAACCTATTTTCTGCAAATAAACGCTTTGAGTTTGAGTTTGAGTTTGAGTAGAAATATCGTGCAGTATAAATAGGTTTTATAAAGATGTAACCTGTCGATACTCAAGTAATTTGCCCTCAGATCTTGCTAATAGCGCCGCCCACGTAAGTGAACGTGTTCTTGTGGAAAAATCTTTTATTTTTGCAAATTCCATAATAATCATACCTGGATCCATTCGACTTGGTCATCATCTCGCAAATGATAAGTGCTCATTAGTTTTTTGTATGATGGTAAGCAATAGGGTTCAATAAAAGTTTTTTATTTTTTTTTACTACTAAGGTGACAAACAAGCATACGGCCCGCCTGATGGCAAGCAATCACCTCAATCTATAGGCGCTTGTAATACCGGGGGTATCACTTGCGCGACCTTACTCACCGTAGGAACACAGCATGGCCGAGACCAATGCTATTTCGCTACGATCTTCCCTTCCTTGGATATTCAAGATTTTTTTTAAATAAACGAGGTTTCCGATAGCATCACTGCTGGCGAGTAAAAAATAAATAAATAAATAAAATCATTTATTTTGCAAGTAGATTTACAAGAAATACTTTTACACGTAAATTTTTTTTTTATCCTACTAACACTTCAGACGTGAATGGCCTGTTGAGAAGAAGTGCCGCAAGAAACTCAACTATAGCCTTTTTTTAAAGCCATTTTAACATTTTTTTTTAATTACTTAAACATTTAAAAAAAATATTTAATAAGAAAAGAAAATTATAGTGACCACAAATTTTTATCTTTAAAATAATCTTCCACTTTATAATAACCCTTTTTCATCAAGCGACCTTTCATCGTGGGTTTAAATTTATGTAGAGGCAAATCTATAAAAGTTTACGCGGACCCGCAGAAAAAGCTGTAATTTCTAAATAAAATGGTGACTGCTTACCATCAGTCGGGCCGTATGCTTGTTTGCTACCTTAATTACAATAACAACATTGATTTGTATAAATAAAATCTACTTTAGAAACTACCACCATTCCGGAAACTAAAGCTAAACTTAATTACAAAGAAAAACTTTGTGCAACTCACAGAATGCAAAGTATCATTAATATAAGACGGAAGCACATTGTCTTACATAAAGTTAACATAACAAGTAACAGTTAAATTAACCAAGACAATAAACCGCGTTAGCGAATATCGGTTTACGATCGTCTGGGTTGTGATCAAACAATCGTTTAACATCATTATTTTTACTGCTACACAATTGAAATCACTTGGAAAATTACTAATGGCACGCTTAAATTTATGCCGACTTTTAACTCAGGCGACAGCCTATCTACTTGTTTGTGAAAATAGATTGATAGTAATGCACGGACGCACAAAAAATCCTGGCAGTTTTGTCATTGATGTATATGTAGCCACACAAATAATAAAAAATGCACGCCATGACTATTTGTGTAGTTTGCCCATATGTAGATCAGTAAAAACTTCGTTGGCTGCACTTACTGTAACACCAAGCTAGCACTGAAGAGAATTGGGAAATTATTGAGCACGAGCTGTTACCAGCGACTTCGTCCGCGTGAAATGTACAAATAAGGATAACTCCTTTTCCTGTCATGCGATTTAAATGAAAAAATGCCTATATTCTGCTCCAAGCCGACCTCTATCTCCCTGTGAAAACAGAATTAAAATCCGTTCAGTAACTTAGAGGATGTGCGCGTTCAAACAGACAGACAGACAGACAATAAATTTAATTTTAAAAAAATTCGCTTTTATTACCTTTCTCTAACTGTTCCCTCTCCATTTTTGCCAAATATGTTCAAAGTACAGACATATCGGGGTCTACTGTTTTATTATATGTATAGTTAGATATTTAAATTCTGACGGGAAGTCAGAATTTAAAGATACTCAATAATACGTCCTCAAAGAACACCTCCCGTCAACAGACATGACATAATACCAGACTTGCTTTCCGCGAGTGAAGCAGCGCAGTAAAAGCTAGTAAGAAACATCTCAAGTAATCACAACTAGTGACTTAGCTGGTGGGGCCGCCACAGATCCAGGTATGCTGGAGCTCTTAGCTAGCTGAGCCCTATAACTAACAAGAAGTAGAAATTCTATAAATATAAAATCACGTGCAAAAAATTTAATTTTATGAAGATGTTGCATGAGATTACGGCTTATCCCGCACGGTACTGTCCGCACGTGATTGACTGACACGTGTCGCAGGTTCCCCGATGATTGGATAATTGAGTTTTTACCGAGTACTTTGCACGATACCGCCTATAAATAACCATAATACTAATATAATAATGCTGTTATGTTCCAGTTTGTTTCATTCATATACCCAAACGTTTGGGGGAGGCCTATGCCTTAGTGGATTTATTGTGGCTGAGATAGATAGAAAGGTTATGCTTTTACTGTAAACAGTAAAAAACTAACGTAAAATTTGTATAAGACAACAAAAGTCATCAACTCAGCATAAACAGATACTTGTCTATAATCTTTACTTCTATTCTAATATTATAAACAGGAAAGATTTGATTGTTTGTTTGTTTGCATTGAATAGGCTCCGAAACTACTGGACCGATTTCAAAAATTCTTTCACCAGTTACAGTTACAGTTGGTCACAAGTCGCGCTATACGAGATCTATATAGAGCTATAATAGAGCGAAGCCTAATTTAGCTCTATATGTATAAAAAATCTGTGATCTTTATTAAAACTAGTTTGAAATAAAGCACTGCATATCTGTAGCGACTCCTAACCCATATGAACCTAACTTGGGTCGCTATTTAATAAGTTTATTAAACTCATTCAAGCCTACAAGATTGCAAATCATGTCCTGGTCTAAATTCCATTTTCTCAACACGATTACCCGCCATTCCTGTGGCAACTGAAGCAGTAAATAGTGTTGCCAGTACAATAACATTACAATGTAATATACTAGTATGAATAGGTAAGTACATTTAACGTCTTACTAATCTATATTTTGTTGTCTGTGTTGTAGGTTTTATTTAAATAAGGAATTGTATTGGTAATATATTGTAACTGGCCGGTTATAAAAAGTTTGATATGAAGAAAGATTTCAAAATGGAGCACTTTGAAATTAGACAGATATGATGTTGATTTAGATTCAGTCGGTTTATGACATCTTAATAGAAAACTTATATTTACTAGATTTTAGAAAAATATGTATTTGTAGAGACTGATCATGTTTAAAATGTAAATCTTGATAATTATTTAGTAATGGGGTGATTAAATTGTATTAATAGTGAAGTATAAAGAAATACATGATTGTTATGTGAAGTTGTGTTTCTATTCCAACACTCAACATCCACAACAGTCTGATCTACATTCTTTATTATTTTATTGTTGTTAGTTATTTTTTTAAGTTCTTAAATGTAAGTTAGACAATAAATAAACCATTTTCTTTCTTTCTTTCTATACTAATATTATAAAGTGGAAAGATTTGTATTTTAGTATATAACGAATAAATTAAAAACTTCCGAACGTTTTTTTCACTGTTCGGAAGGTAAAAAAATAAGAGATCCTTAATAATCGGTGCCAAGTCGGGGCGGTCCGCTATTAGTAAATAATTCTTTCAATACTTCCTGCTCCGTCTATTTTCTTTCTGATTAAATTCGTCGTGAGTTCCAAGACAGCTGTAGTCCCCCGGGACGTCAATAAGCTTCATTGCTTATTGTCGATCTGTGGTCGCCATTGTTGATCCTGGCTATACAGGAGACATAGAGCAGCGGTGGAAATGTGTGATGGGCCCATCACGTCTCGATTTTATAGTATATAATTATGTAAGTTTGTATGTCTAAATGCTATCTAAATCTTTATACTATTAGTATACTAGCTAACCCGGCAAACTTTCCTCCTCAGAGGCACTACCCTGCCCTACCCTACCCTACCTATCCTATGTCCTGCTCCTGGTTCTAAGCTACCTCTCCACCAATTTTCAGCCAAATCGCTTCAGCCGTTCTTGAGTTATAAATGGTGTAACTAACACGACTTTCTTTTATAGATATTCCACCCTACTGTTCGTATACAAACATTACAAACAGAGTCGTCGACGTCGAAATTATCACAAACTTTCATCATACAATGTACGGTGGCCTCGAAGATAGGAGGACCATTTTAGAAAAAAATCGCTTGCACATCCTGTAAGCGGATTTTTGATCAGCTCCGTCCTTTTCTTTGTTACAAAACAGGGTTTTTGTTTATTAGAGCCACATGTGTCCACTAGGATGTTGGATGTTGCAACCAAAAATCATCCTTAAGATAGTCCTGCTTTCCTCGAGGCGACAATGTTTTATCGTGGCATATGTGAAATTAAAGTGAAGATTTACAGCATTCACAATAAATCAGGACAAGGAAGTGCTACAGTATGTTTTCCGCAACGATGAGCGACAGGAATGAGAAGCGCGGTTTACGCTCACTGGTTCAGTGTTGCCAGCTATCTCTATGTGTATCAACCCATAATTATTTCACTGCAGATATGATACAGGAGCCCAAGTCTGTTATTTTAAATTAGGCGACCAACTATTGCCATACCATCACCACGGGCATCACCACCCTATGTCATTATATTTCCATATTGCCAAATTTGGTATTCTGCTTAAAGTTAACTTGTATCTCAATGTATCTATACTAATATTATAAAGAAGTAAACTTTGTATATTTGTTAAATTGTAAGGGATAATCTCGGGATCTACTGAACCGATTTAAAAAATTCTTTCACCAATAGAAAGCCACATTATTGCTGAGTGTCATAGGTTATATAAAAAACCTTAAAATAAAAAGGCTTTTACGTGGTAGTCGGTTTTGCAAAGTGAATCGGAGAAAAAAAGGTGTACTAAAAAAGGATTATTAACATTATGCCCAACGAAGTGGGCACGGGTCAGCTAGTTGACTATAAAGTGTCAGTGGAATATGAACTGAATGGTCGACAGTTAAAATCTACCATGAACTACTATTTCAGTTAAATCGCTTTTATGTGAAAGATACTACCGAAAAGATCAATAGTAGTATCGAACTACTTTTGATCTTTGTGTCTCATATACCAAATGTCAAAAACTATTCAAGTAACACACTATTGACACTCTATTGGTGCATTTGTATTTAGCAGACTTGGGCCCCTGGTATATTGATCTAAGGGGATTAGAATGCACTCTGCCACGCTGCACAAGTTCCAACTGTTGTCGCAAATACAGAAAAGGTAGAGCTTACGAAACCCACTCAGAGTCTGGCTAGGGTCGACGTTTAACTTGCAAGACACCATCGAGCTTCTGTTTGACTTTCAATAAAATAACTTTACAGAAAACTTTTAACGAGTCTTTCTACAGATTTACAATCCGACCTGACCTATCACGTGATATGACATGCGCAGTAGACGATTTCAATACCATTTTACTAGAAATCGTCTACTGCGCATGTCATATCACCACAATCAAGTATCATCTTTCATGGCGAGGAGTGTAAGTGGTGACATGATACATAGCTAACGATTCATCCTCACAATTGCTGGTTGTGACAATCCACTCAATTACATTGTAGTGACCCTAAACTCTTAAATCGGTCGTTCTTCACATCCTATAAGTCACGTGCTGTTAAATTTATCATCATATCAATCCATAATCAACGCACTGAAGGGACACGGGTCTCCTTTTAAATCGAAGGTGATTAGAGCATACTCTGGTCTAATGCGGATTGGCGGAGACCAGTGTTTTCAAGTCGCCTGAAGATTAATCCATCGACAAGGGCCGGGACTGACGTGACGGCTTGTCGTGCCTACTGAAGCACAGAGAAGTTTTGAAAGGATCGTCCTTATCGGGACAGGCCCAACACATTGCCACCGCTGATGTGACTCCTGTATAACCAGGACCAACAGAGTATGGTCCGGAATCTAATAAATCCAAAAAGAAAATAGGTGGCGCACCTTTGGGATCAGAAGGTCACTATTGCATGTTTTCCAACTTTTCAGGAGGAGCAATATAGTTCTTTTTGACGCATTTCTTAAATAACGTAATACTGTTTTAGAGTATTGAAAAGACGGGAAGTCTTATTTATTTAGTCTTATTTCCTTAGCAACTACGTGAAAGACAGCAAAGATCTTGTGTATAGGTATATAGTGTAAATTCTTAGGGTATGAACTTTTCAAACCAGAACTGACCGCAAATATCTCGAAATCACTGAAGTATAATGACCACAGGACAGTATTGGGTTACGGCGTTTCTTTGCAGGGAGAAGCTTGATCATATGCGAAATTGAGTGTACATTCGTTAAGCAATGTTGGGCGCAGACTGTATTTGAATGGGTGTAAAATCTTCATCGGTTTTATTATGAGATCTAACGACACCCCACACCACGATGTGCGCGAAAAAATAATTAATGTCAAAAAAATATTTTTCAACATTTTATTCTACCACTTTGTTAGCGTAGCTAATATAACATAATATTATATGCTTTCTAGTATTAAGCGTCTAGGCTAGACCGCGTACAGACGGACAAGGCGAAACTACAAAAATTCCTTGTTTGTTAGTTTACTACGGAACCCTAAAAATGTTAGGACGTTATTATATATTATGTAATATTAAAAATATACATGTCAAATGGAATTTACTTAAAAACACATGGGCATATCAATAAAAAACACGTGTGCGGTAATAAAATTTTGACCATTAAAGCGAACAATGAATTTCTTTTGGTATTTGCGATAAAATTGTTTATATCTACGCCTATTAGATGATTGAAAATTATTCGTTGAATTTCTTTTGTTATTTCCTTTTTTCTCGTGAACTCTCTTATCTCATGAGAGTTATTTCTCGGTCTAGATAAATAATAAGATACCTACTTTACTTGACTGTACTAAAACACCTTTTTGTACAGTCAGGTGCACGTCGAGCTTTCACTTGCAGTACAATTTTGGCTCTTATGTTACGACATAGAACTTAAGAATAGTACAAAGTCCAATATGTAAAGGTCGACCTGCTCTTGACTGTACATTTTGAAATACATACCTACATGCTTTAATTTTGATATTTCTAGTAAATTGACTTGTGGATGAATGACAGACCGACCCCCGTATCCCGTGGTATTTTACGAATGTGATCTTTTGAGAATATGATATTGAGCGACGGAGGGGATATTTTTAAAGAATAAAATTTGAATAGTATGATTTTTTTATATTTAAGGTCCTAATTTATTAATAAACTTCCTTTTAACACATACCTATATAGGTTACATAATATATAATCGTTTATGCAAGGAAATAATGGTCTAGTATTTAAAAAAAGGCATTAAATTTAGAAATACTCGGTAAAATGCGCCTCTCTTGTAGCAGCCATCCGTCAGTAGAAAAAAAAGGTTTAGGGGTGCGGTGCGAAGGGCGCGTCAACGCGTCTCACACATCAAAATGGTTGAATATGGATGAATTTATGTAGTAAGCAAATTTTTCTAACTATGTACTTACAATACAATCTATTTTTTTTACTGAATACTAGACCATTATTTCCTTGCTTAAACGATCATATGTAACCTATATGTATAGTCATGTGTTAAAAGGAAGTTCATTAATAAATTAGGACCTTATATATTAATTTACAATATTATTGATTTTATTGAAAAGTAACTGAAGATATAAAAATATGAAAAATATTTTTATTACAACATTGAACTCTGAAAGCACTTATTTTATTTCTCGAATGTTTATTTCAAGCTCCTTTCGTTCGAGTGCTTCAAAGAAACAATCGTTATGCTTTACCGAGAAATTGTTATCTTCAGGACAAAGGAGCGACCGACAATTAGTCTAATTAGGGCTAATTAGTACATTCTGAGATATACCTGAATTCTCACACACAAATAGGGACAATCGGGACAAATCACACAGATTGAGCTAGCCTCAGAGTAAGTTCGAGACTTGTGTTATGGGATACTAATTCAACGATTTTTTTTTTTGCAACAAAGGAGGCAAACAAGCATACGGCCCGCCTGATGGCCTATAAGCGCTTGCAATACTGGGGGTATCACTCTCATTTATTTATTTCTTTTAATGTTTGCTTTGCGGGAGATTCATAAAAAAATCTAAATGTCTGTTCGGTTCGACCATGGCAATTTCCTTTGTTAACGATGTGTACGCAAAAGTGAGTTGGTACGACACACTATTACGTCAATTTACGATAGTATACGTTATCGTTATTTTCCATTTGACTTTTGACAAATAACGTATCCGATAAGGCATGTCTTGATTGTGCAAAGAAATGTCATTCATGCGTTATCGATCTAACAGGACTCAAAATATCTTTGCATAATATAGCAAGTCAAAAAAATCCTGCCGTATTTGACACCATAGTGTCAATCGACCACGTACAGTCAACAAAGGAGTTGACTGACCCCCCTCTGTTTATATGATTAAATATTTCTAAATATTGCGTGAAGGGTATTGATAAATAAAATTTACTTGAAATTTTATTTGTCAATAGTATTCATATTGTACTAAGTAATTACAAATTTTCAAGTAAATCCCTTCACGCAATATTTAGATATCTTTAATCATATATACAGAGGGGGGTCAGTCAACTCCTTTGTTGACTGTACCAGTTACTCGATTGACACCAGTCAATTCAAAGAGAGTCCTACCGCGATTGACACCATGGTTCCAATCACGGAATACATTCTATTCCGTGGTTCCAATCCTCCGTGGTGTCAGTCGCTGAATTACCTCAAAGTAAGGCCATGGGAATGCTCTTTTTAAATACTTATAATACCAAAGCACATACCCAGACCATAAAGAATATTTGATTTGATTTGATAGGGACAAATCACACAGATCGAGCTAGCCCCAAAGTAAGTTCGAAACTTGTGTTATGGGATACTAACTCAACGATACTATATTTCATAACAAATACATATATAGATAAACATCCAAGACTCGAGGCTAATCAGTAAAAGTTAGTTTATCATCATGACCCAACCGGGGATCGAACCCGGGACCTCCTGGGTGGCGACGGTCCGGTGTGTATCCATTACGCCACGGAGGTCGTCAAATGAATGTCATCACATTATTGACTTTTATTTACGAGTTCGCCTAATATTATCTCGGTAATTTTTTTTTGGTTAATCTAAACCACAGATTACTGAATAGTTACTACGTATCTAAACTGCGTTTATCAGTTAACTTGTAAAAGTTACGACGGTTTAACTGGTGGCCCTGTGCGATGATTTAACAGTAACCCAGATACTACTATCGCGGTTTGTGACCGATAAAACATCTAAATTTATGGATTAACTGAAAAAAGATAAAGTGAAATTGTGAGTTTTTTTATGTAATACTACAGCAGGAACAGGATAACAAATGTGTGCTGTAGCCATTCAACATTTTTTAGGGTTTTTTTTTTCTTTCGTTTGGCATTTGGACTTCATTCGAAGATTCCATTGTGCCATTCATCCAATCAGCGTATTCATGCTATCTTGACTCAGTCTCTGAATTAAGACGCCGCGCCCCGAGGAGAGATGATAGCAAATTTACTTCAGTAAGGGCGGATTTTGAAGTCCACACGATAATGCACTCTTAATAGTTTCTGATCACAAACTTCAATCACTTTAACCGACCTTCACATTACATTATCAATACTATGAATCAAACTCTGAAACACACAGAAATTAAATTTCTAATCACGAGCCCAATTGGACGATATCGTAGTTGGCGCCAAAATCCAATTTTTGAGGTTGTAAGTAGTAATCTCTCTCTCCTCAGTAGTTCACTCTTGTCAGAGTGGTCGTGGTTTCATGATGTTGTCTATGGATAACGCAGTCCTCGCGATGCGCCTCCAGCGTTCCGGCAACATACTACAGTAGGTATTTTATATCTAAATCTACTGAATCGATTTTGATAATTCTTTAGCCTATAGAAAGCCGATATGTGAGGGTCATTGGCTATGTTAACCCGAAAAAGCTCACGCCGGGGAAGCCGTGGTCCACAGATATTTAATATAAAGATAGTTTGAGAACCGAGACAGGAGTAACAGTCAGTTTTTGAAACGCATGTTAATATTAAAAATATCGGTTTTAGCAATAAGGCCGCCTTGTTGCGATTTCACTAGTCTGTAAGATATTTATACTGTGCCCTACTGTTGTGAATTTGCAAATAAAGCATATTGTATCTTTAAATCCACATCAAGTGTCAAGCTATCTCTTTTCTTCTTCTTTAGTTTGACAGTGACAGCTATATAATGTGTCATTAACTTTAAAAATGCGTTTCAGTTTGCTCATAAAATAGTTGTTATCCAGGAAATCAAAACGGGATACATACAAGTAAAGTTAAACTTTGGAATTAAATTAGTTTCAAACGGAACTGACGTTTATGAGAACGCGGAAAGGGACAAAACTGACAGACATACAACATGACAACAGTTTTCATTAGTAAAGAAATAAAATGTGATGTTTATAAACTGCTAGCAGTTGCTACAGCAGTTAAATTTAACCCGTTTTAGCTTTTAAACATAAATTATTAACTTTTGATTAAGTACTGAAAATTAATTTTGTAGTGATGATATTTTGCTCATTTTAATTATTGTTTTTAATCTAAATGAAAAAAAAACTAGTTTCCGTTTTAATTATTTTTTTTACTGTTACATAATTTAAAAAAAATATACGGCATATAAAAACAGGCAAGCAAGCCGCCGCCTGATGGAAAGTGGTAATCTCTGACGAGACCTCTAATGTGCCTCTTTAATAGTCCCATGTCATTCATAGCGCGAAGGAAACACAGAGGCTGGAAGCTTATTCCACGTCCATAAAGTGCAAGCGGAAAACGTTCTTTCGAACCTTCGAGTGGCTCGTGGCTTTTACTCGACTCTCAGAATGAGACAAATAGGTATTGTACATTGCTATTTTGATTAAAATCAAATTTTTTTCTTTGCAATACAAATTCTGATGCACTGTGCAACTAAACAAATCATCTGAACAAATATTGAGTTCTTCCGCGTAACACAAAGAAAATATTTCTGAGAACAAGTTTTATACAAATAGTCTTTAAACAATCGCAATAAAGTTTCAAATCGAATAAAACTTTAAACCATATGTTGCAACCTGCCAACATCTGCAGACGATATTTTACGTAAAATTTTGAGTAGCGATAAATCTTTTTTTCTATGCTTTCTTTTTTATTGTTTAAAAAAAGTTATTGTTTTCTATTTTATGGATATTATTTCTGTATCCAGGAAGCATTTTGGACCACTGTGTATGAGAATATACTTACGTCAACGTACTGTACTAAACATAAGCCTCTCGTAAACCTTGTTTTTTTTTATAATTTCATTTATTTTTCTTTTTTCAATAAGTAACCCGTCATAAACAGCTAAGACCATCGATCGTAGATCGCTAAGACAATGTTAAAATAATGACCGGAAAATAGAGGAGCTCGATCGCATCGCTGTGTGTCCACACTAAACACAAAACGAACACCCAAGTTAAGCAATCCATAGCCAGTTTCGGAGGGCACGTTAAACTGTCAGTCCCAGCCAGCTGTGTTCGATGGATGACAATCGTCAAGCTTAGTCAGTGGCTTGAAAACACCGACTTCCGCCAATCCGTATTAGAACAGAGTGACAGAACAGAATACGCTCTATTACCCTTCGATTGAATGGAGACCCGTATCCCAGCAGTGGGATGATTATGGGTTGATATTATCGAAGAGAGGATGGAACTTTCCCGATCGTGCTAACCTGTTTCATAAATACACTACCTCCTACTCTATTATAAATATTATATTTTTATACATTACTAGCTGACCCGTGCCCACTTCGTTGGGCATAATGTTAATAATCCTTTTTTAGTATAGGCGTTCGTAAGAAACGCTTTCATTCGACCGTTTTTTCTCCGATTTACTTTGCAAAACCGACTACCACATAAAAGCCTTTTTATTTTTTGGTTTTTTATATAACCTATGACACTCAGCAATAATGTGGCTTTCTATTGGTGAAAGAATTTTTAAAATCGGTTCAGTAGATCCCGAGATTACCCCTTACAATTTAACATACACAAACTTTACCTCTTTATAATATTAGTATAGATGAAGATCAAGTCGTATCAGTTTAATCTGGTTAATGACATTGCATTAGACCGAAATTAATTTGTGACGTCACAATATTACTTAATTTTAATCAATTGTAATTAATTTTAGATTTTAATTGAAATTATGATGATAATATTATTGTAATTATTGTTTTGATAGCATAATCTCAAATAACATAATTAGAAATCTAATCTAAATGTTTTAGGCCTAAATCTAAATGATAGGAAAAATATTATGATTTATAATTTGATATAATTGATCAAAATAAATAAAATAAACAAGGTTTTAATACTTTGTAATTAAATAATAAAAAAATGAACAATAATAATTAATTAAAAAAAAAAAAAAACAATATAATATGAAAGGAAACATAAAAAAATTATAAATGCCCCTTTTCCTGGGTAAAGGCCTCCTTCAATTGTAGGAAGGGGTTGTCGCCTAGGATCCATGTGGAGAAAAAAGTCGCCTAGAATCGATTGAGCGACCAAGCAATGGATCTAATTGGAAGAAGCGTTAATTACCCATAGTACAATTTAATTCGGGACAAACCCACCACACATCCCCACCGTTTTGTCTCCTGTAGACCCCGAATCAACAACGGCGACCTCAGATAGACAATAAGCAATGAAGCTTATTGACGTCCCGGGGGAGAAAGCTACAGCCATCTTGGAACTCACAACGAATTTAATCAGAAAGAAATTAGTCGCGAGTCATGTATTGAGTACAGTCAGGTTCACGTCAAGCTTTATACTTGCAATACAATTTTGACTCTTATATCATAGAACTTAAGAATGGTACAAAGTCTATTAGTTAGTCGACCTGCTCTTGACTTTTTTTTTCATACCAGAAAAGTGGCAAACAAGCATACGGCCCGTCTGTTGGTAAGCATCACCGTAACCTATAGACTCTTGCAATACCGGGGGTATCACTCACGCGTTGCCAACCCTCTCAACCCCCCAAGTGGAGCTCTGGAAATCTTACTCACCGTAGGAACACAACATGGCCAAGACCAATGCTATTTGGCTACGATCTTCTGTAAGGTGTAGGTCCTTCCCCATACGGGCTGCTCCGATTTGAGCGGATTATCCGCTGTGCCCTACCTCTCTTATACCCCGTACAAACGACTTTTGTATTTATATTGCTTTGGATAGAATGCTTGGGTATTTATAGGAGTAAACCACCAGTGTATTATCTCGGTTCAAATCGGATTATTTTACATATACATGAAACGATTAAATACAGTGAATTATTGTCTGAATGTTCGGCGTTAGACCACTTGTAGTCTGTTTCCAATACCTCACGTGAATTAGCCGTGGAAAGCTTTCTTTCACCAGTGGTAGTGGTCGCATGTAGAGTAGGTTAAATTATACAAATAGTAGTTTGATGACCTCCGTGGCGTAATGGTTACCACGCCGGACCGCCACCCAGGAGGTCCCGAGTTCGAGTCCGTCCTTTGAAAAATTAACTTTTTCTGATTGGCCTCAGTCTTGGATGTTTATCTATATGTATTTGTTATAAAATATATTATCGTTGAGATCGTCCCATAACACAAGTTTCGAACTTACTTTGGGGCTAGCTCAATCTGTGTGATTTGTCCCTATATAGGTATATTTATTTATTTATCTATCTATCCATTTAAAAAAAGCTCTACCACTTCAAAACGATATAGGTACGTTAAAATAATGTATAACAATGGACTCAAACATCATATCAAGTATCATTATGCATTTTATACAACAGACTGCATTATTCTATATTGAATTGGAAACCGTAAAATGCACTTTATTACGTATGCATAAGAATTATTTCCGTTTGAAAATAACATTAAAATAATTGAAACCACTTGAAAATTTAATAATAGCCTTTATAGCTTTGGAATAAAGGCGATCTATACATATAAATCATGTTGGAGTGTCTGTTTGTAATGTTAAAAGATTTTCTAAATATATTTAGACTTTCTCAAGTTAAAATTTGTTTCAGTTGTTTCGGATATTACGTAAAAAGAAACAAAATAGTCAGTTTCTGAAAGACATTTAAATTTTAATTCCACGATAAGTCAAAGTCTTTTATTTTCCATGTTTTTTCCAAAATTTAAAATATCGTTTCAGAAACTCGCTGATATTTTTTTTTATTTTGGTTTAATGCTTTTACAGAACTGCAAGCGTTTATTAACGAAATTGTATGAAAGATGTTATGAAAATGGAATTAGGGGATGTGTGATCCAAAAATATGCAGACTTTATTGGTTATCTGACTGCACTTAGGGCCGATTGTTTGAATTGGTCGAATAAAATTGTATGAAATGTGTTTACCAACAGCTGTCGACGCATGAAACGCGACCAATCCGATTGTTGAATTGATCAGTAGTGAAGTATTCTAATGGTTAAAATTCGTTGAAAAAACTATTTGTTAAAAATTGCTACGAATTACTGATCAAACAATCGGCCCTTAGTGCAAACGTATATGGTAAGTGAGTAGATAGTGTATTTGACTAGAAATATCATCTGAAAGTCTAGTCCATGAATAAATCATTTGACTTTGAAAGTACGAGATCTTAACGAGATCGAGAACAAAATTTGTGATCAAAGTCGAATGCAAAGTATATTGTGGAACAAAGCGTTGTTAGTAACTGATACTTAGATTTTAAAATAACTACTCGATATTGTTTAACAAAATATAAAATTACAGTTTGAATAATTAATAAAATTGTATTTGAATAACAAAGGGATTTTCAAGGAGTGTTTACTTTCATTGTATTCAAGTAATATTCTATTTCAGGACTTAGTAACAAAAGAACTTATTTTGTAAAACAAACGTAATAACATAATATAAAAAGTAACACCTTAGTTACCCGGCACAGTTGGTAACATATCTTCAATACAAGATTATACATATAGGTATACTGGTTCGAGTCTCATTCAATGGTCTCATTCAAAGATCAGATATCCAGTCAGCTGAACATGACTGTCAGGGCCATCACTCACGTGCTGCCAACCCTCCCAACCCCCCTAAGTGGAGCTCTGGAGACCTTATTCACCGTAGGAACACAACATGGACGAGACCAATGCTATTTGGCTACGATCTTCTATAAGGTGGAGGTCCTTCCTCAGACGGGCTGCTCAGATTTGAGCGGATTATCCGCTATGCCCTACCAAAACCTACTGCAGGGATACGGGTCTCTCTCTAATCGAACTAGATTAGAGCGTACTCTACCACGCTGCTCCAATGCGAATTGGCTGAGGCCAGTGTTTTAAAGCCAGAAAGAGAGAACTATCAGGCATTTAGAAGGTTTTGGAATCAAATTTGTAAACAACAGCTCATAGCATTAGGTCCCAATAGTAATGTAACAATAGACCGTGGTGCTCGGCAATCGAGCCTCACTTGATTTGCCATCTCTCTAGGGTATAATGCCTTTTGCTTCAATTTGCTGTCTCTCACGTAGTTGTTAAGGAGGGAAGTCCTTTCAATACTTCCTCCGAAGCGCGGAGAAGGTCGAGATAACGAAACCCATGCAAACTCTGGCTAAGATCGACGTTACTTTGCATGTTCATTTTTGAGTGCGACAAATTATTTATTCAGAGACTAGACACATTCTCTATATATCGCACCTTTGGTATCAGAGGGTCACTACTGCAACTTTTTGTAAAAACGACTTAAATATGCAGAAAGAACCGCGATAATCGACTTTATATACACAGCAAAAACGGTGATAATCGCATGAAAAACATCGTTTTGAGGGCGGGGGGACCGTTACATTATTTCTCGGAATTGGCGCGTTTGCTTGAAATGTAACGGTTCATCTGGTCAGTAGTGTTTTGACCGCCGAAGTGTGAACTTGCACATTTGTGACGAAGCGGTACTACGGTAAGTTATGACTTATTTGTTTGCATATTTCTTGCAATATTAACGTTACTTCTAAATAAAAATCACATTTTGTTACCAAATCTTGTTATTTGTCTGCTGTAAACATAACGGCATTTCTGTTTATAAGTGACATTGAAACATATTTTTTTTCTTTTTATTAGAATCAAAACGTTAGTTCTGTTTACAAGTGACATTTTATTTGTAACGATTATCATTTTCATTGTGATAAAATGTTATTTTTGTATAGAAGTGTGTTTTTATTATTAAAATAATTGGTTAATATAATGAGAGCATTAAGTAATTTTAGTTAAAAAACGACAGTCTGTCACAACCTTGTTTTAATTTTATTAAATTTATTTATGGTTTTTACCCAAAAAGGGCCATTCCGTTTCATAATAATAATTTTTTTAATAGCAAGTATGAGTCATTTTATAAAAGTAACGTCTTTTCGGTTGAAAGTTTATTGGTAAAATGGTAATGTCATAGGTTCTATTTTATACTTTTTAGGTTTTAAAATGTCTAAACGAGGGTTGCTACTCTGTAATCTTGCGCGTCAAGGAATAAATGCTTCATCTAGTGAAAAACAAGTATTGAGTAAAGAAACGCAGTCTGAAATTAGTCAATGACATACACAACGAAAACGATACATTTGAAAAACAAGTATTGAGTGAAGAAGAGCAGTCTGAAATTAGTCAAAAAGTTTGCGAGCAAACTTTTCAGCACGATAATAGCGAACACAACGAAAACGGTACATAAAAATAAATGCATAAATTGTGATATATAAATTTCGCATCATCTACAATCTCTAATTATTTTAATTTTTAGATTTCAGAGTATTATCATGGCTTGATGACCATCAAAAAATAGATCATGTCGAAGAAACTTTATAACAGTTCAAAGAAAAAACAGATAATGCGGAAGAAACTACAGACAGAAATTATTGTGACACAGAGGGAAATACAACAGGAGAAACATTTCAGTTAGAACAGAGTATGTTTCTTTACTTTACATGTAAACAAAAGCGAGTCAGATTCGAGCTTAATGCTATGTTTTGTATACTTGAGAGCATTTTGTTACTGATTTTCTTTATAATTTTGTTACAAAAGTTGTAGTTCCTTATTGCATAAAATAGTGCTGTGAGAATGTGATATGAAGATGTTTAAGATTATAGATATTTTTGAGACTGTTTAAAATAAAGACAATATTGTTATGTCAATTTTAGGATTTATTAATGAATATATTATAAGATTTTGTCCGCCATGCTCGTTGTGTAATAATAATATGATTTAATTTCGTATAAACATGTGCAATAATAAATAAATAAGTATTAAGAGGGATGATGACTGATTATTTTTAGTTTAAGATTTAATTGAAATGTGGGTTATGCCTAAATTTTGTTCAGATTTTACATGCCATGCACCTAAGGCATGTCATTTAGATATTCTTTTGATTATTTTATGCCTTTTTTTGTAATTTCTTTCGAAGTGTTTATTATTTTTTTAATTTGGATATCTTTTGTATAAATTTTAAATAAAAAAAACTTGATAATAATCTCCTGTTTTATTAAATAATCCTCAATTTTATCGTTAAATCAAGTTAAATAAACTTTTTTCGTCTTTTTCTGCTCGATTTAGTCTGTATTGGTTTCCAATAAAATACAGCTTTACTAAACATAAGGTAAAACATCTCTAAACGTACTCTAATACGTACTTTTAAGGTTTTATTATTTTTTTAAAAGGTCATTTCTGCAATACAACAATTAGCGATTTGTAACAAAAAGACACTTTTGGTACCCTCTCTTCAGTTTATGGCTTCTTTCTCAAAATCGTCTTCTCGAATATTTTATTGAAATAGTGACGATTATCTGTGGAGAATTTATCAACATAAAACTGTGAGAATCGCGTTAATACTCTAAAACAGTATTAAGTTATTTATGAAATGCGTCAAAAAAAATCTTATTTTGCTCCTCCTGAAAAGTTGGAAAACATGCAGTAGTGACCCTCTGATACCAAAGGTGCGATATGTACAGTCAAGAGCACCTTTACATATTAGACTTTGTACCGTTCTTAAGTTCTATGTCATAAGAGCCAAAATTGCACTGCAAGTGTAAAGCTCGACGTGCACTTGACTGTACAACTTGTTTGTAATAAATATAGTACATCAGAAACCACCATCATTTCGGAAGCAAAATGGCCACCGGTAGACCCCTGTATTATGGGAAAACCCATTTTCTCTGCTTACTCTCTTAAAATTACAACCGTGATTAATATGATCATAGCATAGCAACGTCATGATTGCTATGAAATTGTATGTTTTCGTAGCAAGCACGTGCTACCAACACAGATATAGAGATTTCACTTGAAGTACATTGATTTGATAGTACCTTATTTCTGATAATATTCTATTGATATCAATACTTATGTTTTTGAGTGTTGATAGCAACATTTTTTTATAGCATCGTTGTCTGTCACCTACTACTAATTAAACAGTACATTTTAAATTATTTTAAAGTTATTTGTGGTGAGTATATTTTGCGCCTCTGCATCTTTTCTTTCTTTTTATACTAATTAATCTTACAATATTGAAAAAAAAATTTTTTTTTGTTATTTTTATATTGTACTAGTAAAATACTCACAACTTCGTTTGCTGATATCTCGCTTTCCCGTGGGAACTTTGGAATATCCTTTCTTAGTACACCCCTAGACGTCGTGAGGAACCTACATTCAAAATTTGGAAACTCTAGACCCAGCGGTTTGGGCTGTGCGTTGATATTTAGTTAAGTCACTTAGGACTTTGAATTTTATTTATATTATAGATAAAAAATATAAAGAGAAATAAAAAAGACAAAAATTCAAATAGAAAAAAAAACACCACACATTCCTACTGTTTTGTCTAGAATCAACAACGGCAACCTCAGATTGACAATAAGCAATGAAGCTTATTGACGTCCCGGGGGAGAAACTACAGCTGTCCTGGAACTCATAACGAAATTAGATGAAGCAGGAAGTAAGGTTAGAATAATCCTGGGTCAGATCGCATTAGGGGCAAGCCTGCCATTAAAGTTGGTAGTAAGTTGCTCTATTTTTATAGCCCTTCAAGTATACATCTACTATAGAAAGCTTGCGTGGGAAAACTAGTTATTATGTCCATTCTGACCTTGTTAGACAGCCTCGAGCCAATTGGCCTATGAATGATAGAATATTCGACTAAACATACGCGTAGCCAAAACCGAACGAACTTTCGACGAATGTTACGCAATCGAATATAGATGAAAACTAATATCAATTGATATTAAGAATGAATAAAATTATATTGTTGACTGGTAGATTTTGTGTGGTCTAAGTCCTCCTTTTGTACCCTTTCATTGTGATCAATAAAGTTTAAATAAATTATGACATAATTATGTCTCACTCAGGTATACTGCTTTAACTGAACAATAATGGTGCTAATTCTGTTGTACATTTAACTAGACAAGACTATACTAATTTTGACAGTACTAGAAGTGTTGCTATCCTTGTCACTAATTGTAAACCAAGGAAGGACAACAACACCTTTGGTCCTGTCAAAGTTAGTTTAGTCAAGGTAAATATACAACGGAGTTAGCACCAATGCAATCTTTTCTTGTTTCCGAAATCGTCTTATAAAGTATTTATTTTGAATGATTAAATTGAAATTGCTTTGCTTTTCCTATTCGGTTTTCTTTTTACTTTGTTGTATTAGTTATATTAGTCTCATTAATTACTATTTGATTTCCGAAGTCAATAATTTTTTTTTATCTATTATATGTGTTATTTTAAAAACACAACGAACAATTTTATTTTAGTTATTTGTATAAAAATAAAGATTTTATTATATTTGTGTTAGTAATTGGATCTTGCGCATGCTTAAGAAAACCTAACTAACAACAAGTTTTTTTTGTTTGTATAAAACATAGTTTTTTTTTCTATTTGTGTTAGTAATTAGGTAATTGAATCTTGCGCATGTTTAAGCGAACCTTTACATCACATCCAAAGAAGAATTTCGTCACATTACGCGTATGGAAGTGAATCTTTATGCAATTTCTGAATGGCACTCCATCTTATGAATGAATTGTTTGTTTAACCTCCTAAACATTAACGTAATGATTTTGTATTTACCTTTAATGTAACCTTCATATCAACCCATAATCATCCCACTGAAGGGATACGGGTCTCACTTCAATCGAAGGGGACTAGAGCGTACTCTGCCGAGCTGCTCCAATGCGGATTGGCAGAGGCCGGTGTTTTCAAGCCGCCCGAAGGCCACCGACTTGGCTTAACGACTGTCATCTACCGATAACAGCCGGGACCGACGGCTTAACGTGCCCTCCGAAGCACGGAGAAGCTCGAGATAACGAAACCCATCCAAACACTGGCTAGTGTCGACGTCGCTTGACTTGCGTGTTCATATTAGAGTGCGACACACAGCGACGCCATCGAGCTCCTCTTGTAACCTTAACTATACCAATATTATCCGACAGGCCCGGTGGTCAAGTGGCTAGGAATGGTCACTTTATCACATTCCAAGGGCCGCGGGTTCGAATCAAGGAAAACATTTGTGTGCATGAACATGTCTGTTTGCATTAGTCTGGGTGTGTTTTCTATGACTGTTTAAAAATTAAGTATATTTATCAGCAATCTAGTACTAGTAACCATAGTACAAGCTAAGTTGCTTATTGGAACTAGATGGCGTTGTGTGATTCGTCCAAGTATATTTATTTATTTTATTGAAAAGAGGAAAGATTCGTATTTTAGTTTGTAACGTATCAAAAAGTAGATAGATAGATAGAATATAATTTATTTGCAATTCACAACAGTAGGACACAGTGCATAAACACAACATACACACTAGTGAAATCGCAACAAGGCGGCCTTATTGCTAAAAAGCAAAATATTTTCAAGGCAACCTTAGGGTAACGAAATATTTTATGGAAAAGTACTGAACCGATTTCAAAAATTCTTTCACCGTTGGGAAAGTATTAGGTACTCCCGTGTAACATAGGCTATGTTATATTTTAAAAAAATAGGAATCCTTAGTAAAACGTGAGAAGCTGGGGAAATTTTAGGATGATTTTGAAACTTTTACGCAAAAACACTTTGATGTATTTATGACAAGCATAACATGGCTAATGTCGTCTCAAAAAAAAATTTCAAAATTTTGTAACATTTCTTTTTTGTAATTATAATAAAAAGGGACTTTGGTTACAGTTAATTTCACTACAAAAAAGACTTTGTCAAAAGTCGACTTTTAGCTTTCACTTTGCCGTTACGTTGATACAATAGCTATTGTATATTGTTTGCAACCCGCTAACTTGTTTGTCCTTCTGTTACGTAAAAAAAATGTTTATGTACTGTGAAATGATAAACTTGTACAGTCAGTCAATGAAAAAGGTGACCAGGGCCCTAAATATGTTTTTTTTAATGTCATACAGTAGACAAACAAGCAAGCGGGCCACCTGATAGAAAGCGGTCACCGCCGCCTATGGACATCAGTATCACCAGGGACGCTACCAATGCGTTGTCGACCAAGGAGGTTGGAGTAAAGAAAGGAGGAAGGGTAGGGAAAGAAGGGGGGAAAGAGGGATAGGGAAGGAGTTGGGCTTCCGGATCTCTCACTCACCGAACGAAACGCATTGCTGCGTCACGTCGATATACTGTGAGATGGTGGTACTTTCCCGTTCGAGCTAGCCCATTTCATAATAATTGCTCTATCACTCCGAAAATCTTTGTTCTTATGGGTGCTACACACCTTACAAACCGTTACGATTGGACGGTACAGTTGAAACAGCAACGATAAATTGACATGTCTTGTGTATATGAGAAAAACGGTAATTTGTCCGATTTTATGACACTGTGCAGTTGAACAACGGAACAATATAAAATTTGGGTAGATACCTAAATCGGAATCGGACGAAACTGTGTCGATAATTGTAACGTGTGTGCCAATCGTCATAAGTTTTACGTAGATCGAACTAACGCGTCGTCAGTCGAATATAATACGTCGAAGCCATGGCTCAACAAATTAATAATCGTTTAATTTTTTTCTATGCCACAAAGTTAGAAAACATGCATACGACCTGGGGCCCGATTCTACTAACACAAATGCACCCCCCCAAGTGGAGATCTCTGGAGACCTTTAGTTTTCTAGTAACGTGTGTACCGTTGGATCTTAATGATTCTTCGTAAGGTGTGTAGCAGCCATTAGTTCTCTTCCGTGCTCACCTCATTCATTGGTTGACTATACTTAAACATAACAATCTAATGCCGATCGAGAAGAATTATTTTCAAGAGCCCCAGATGGTGTTGTGCGAATTATGTAAGTGTTGTAAAATAATAAACAAGTCTTAAAAATCTATGGTCATATAAGTCCAGGTGTTTCTGAACACAACTTAGTTACGGTCTGTTTGTTAGCAGGTAAAATGTCTTTGTTTTGCTTGCCTTTCACCGCCTAAACCTATTGTTAAGGGTATGCAAAATACAGAACCCTCTCTTAACAATTAGCATAGGTTATTTTTGGAATGCAGTTTAAACCTGTGGCTTAAACGCGGAAGAAAGACGGTGTTGTTGCGCGTAAAAGTAAAAACTGAACACGCAAATCGAGCAACGTCGTCTCTAGTCAGTATTTGGATGGGTTAACGTGATCTACGAAGCACTGAGAAGATGGAGATAATAAAATCCATCCAAGCACTGACTAGGGTTGATGTTGCTTGACTTACGTGTTTATATAAAGTACGACACACAGCGCCACTATCAAACTCCTCTAACCACTAGATCCGGTTCCGAACCTGGGGGTAATTACCCCCGCGGGGGTAAATCTACTTTTTTGTGGGGGTGACGAAGAACCTAATAATTTAGGCATAATATCTAAAAGTTATAGATCGCCACACAGCATTTCTCTCTAGCTGCCGTCGCGCCATCGCGATTAGATGTTTAAATATATAAAATACTTTGAAATTGTCAGACTAATGTCCAATTTGTGATAAATAAAGATATTTGTATTTGCTTGTATTGTTAGGGGTAAAATCGGTGTTCCTAATAGGTCATAGGGGTACCTAACAATATTGAAAAGGTTTGGAACCATTTTAGATGACAAATGAATACTACGGAAATAAAAAATAGGAAAGTTACACGACAGGTTAATTTCTTATAGTTGTTAATTTCTTTATTTTCTAATTAATTACGACTCATCAGTACATTACATTACTATATAGGGATACGTAAGTACGACCTTCCTAGACCGGTAAATTAGAAAGTGATTGAATACCTACATTGATCTCGTTCCGGTATTATTCTGAGTATTAACGCCACATCCGCAATGCAGATTAGTACATTGCGCTCTATAACCTTCCAGCTTTAGGCTTTGCTACTTATCGAGGAATTAACCTATAAATCCGTTCCAAATATACTTCGCACAAAAGCTGTAAGCAATCGTCTGACTTCAAATGTACGTCGATATGAAATAAACACACAAGCACAAATCACTTTATTAAAATAAAACACACATCATTATTTATTTTAAGCCTACGGCCCGCCTGATCATAAGCTTCACCGTAGTCTGTAAACGCTTGCAATACCGGGGGTATCACTCACGCGTTGCTAACCCTCCCAACCCCCAAGTGGAGCTCTGGAGACCTTACTCACCGTAGGAACACAGCACGGCCGAGACCAATGCTATTTGGCTACGATCTCCTGTAAGGTGGAGGTCCTTCCTCAGACGGGCTTCTCCGATTTGAGCGGATTATGTGTGCTATCTCTCTTATGTTACCACAATAAGGTATGATTCAACTATTTCAAACACTATCATTAAACCTTGCGCCAAGTATAAATAAATAAATATATAGGACCAAATCACACAGAAGTATAATGGAATAGAATATATTATTATAGGTACTAATATTAGAAAAAGATAAAGTTTGTAGGGGGTAATCTCTGGGTCTACTAGACCGATTTTGAAAATTATTTTACCAATATCAAGACCATAGATCAAGTGAAAGAAAAGGCAGGCGTCGGTCTGATACGGAGGTGAAAGAGTTTTTTCTTTTCTTTTCTTAGGCAAACCAACAGATTTATACGATTTTAGAAAACAACTATATATTATAAATATTTTGAGCCAATTACAGTTTTTCGTTAAATTAAGTTAGATTAAAGTTTTTTGTTGGATTGGGCATGCGTTGCGCAGATCTGGCAACAAAATGTCCAAAAAAGGTCTGAAGACTCTGAAGTAGCAAGTCGATGGAATAAGAAGGGGTCTTCTTGAAGGCTGGCGGCGTTCAGTTGAGATAGAGGCTGCATCAGCTGGTATTTGCTGCGCACAAGATCGATCCACCTGGAGAAACATTCTACGAGCCCTATATCCCTGATGAGGGATTAAAGGATCATCATGATCATCAAAGGTTTTTTTACAAAGAAAAATCCGAGCCATGGAAAAGAGATGCCTTGTTACGGATTCGCAGTTCTCTGTTTTGCGAATTCACGTCAGAACTAAGCCGCGCAAAAGCTATCATTCAATAAGTATATTGTCTACACTGACCTACTCCGTGTGCTTCCGTATTCAACCACTGAATACTTTGATCTACGGTAACGTTATCCTGATTTGTACCACGTGTTATCCTTCTGTCTCATAAAGTATTCATCGCAATCATCACGCTAAATTCAACATTGTTTGTGTAGCTTTCACCCGTGCTCGTTGGAATTTAAAACACACTGAATGGAAAAGTCGGGGAAAGGTACAGAACTTAGGGGAGGGATAGTAAAATTCAGTAGTTTTCAAGATAAACAAGGTGATTTTTTAGTCACCAGCAATATTGAATGAGGTCAGAGTGTCCATGATAATGATCAACTTTTACAATGGGGGCACATGTTAAATCGCGAAAAAAAATCAGCTGTTTCATTTAAAATGTTCATACCTTTTTTTTTTTTTTTTTTGTTTAAAGTCAGGAAAATGCATTACTGCATGTCCCGCCACTTGGGGGAAGCGACGGGGGTCTGTCGGGCTCGCCTCTCTAAACCAATGAGGGATACCGACTAAAAACCTGACTGTCTGCCACCTTCTCCGCCTTCATGTGGCGGGGTCGCGGGCACTGGTGATACTTCCGCAACAAAAAAAAAAAAAAAAACTCGATCAAAATGTATGAATCGCGATTTGACATGGGTCCCCATAGTAAAACTAGGTCATATTCGTGGGCTCTTTGACCTCCTTCGATATTGCTGGTAACCAAAAAATCACTTTGTAAAAACAATTGTGTTTTTCAAAATTTCTGATATATCTAATAAAAAAAATGTTAATAATGTCTATCGATCTTTGTTTTAGGTCAACGAAATACGTTATCCATATGCCATGTTTTGAAGGGGTAGGTACAGTACACTGTATATGACAGAACTTTTATGTCATAACATTATTAACAGCGGATGGTAACTTCATTTCGCAGAAAATGAAATTACTTTGGCTTACACTCATTTGGTATACACTCAAAACACAGAATTGTGCTAATCTATTATTTTAAACAAGATTCTGCCAAGTGTGTTCTGCCAAATGAAATTCGGAGCATCGGATTCTGCTACATGGAGGGCACCCGTTTTGAGCAATGATGGGAGCCTGTCGGTTTCTCTTTGAAGGATCGATAAAGAAGACGATGATGATGTTTGAGTTAGCTAAGAAATCAGCAATAGTGCTATTGATATACGAAATCGTACAAAGTATTGATACAGCAGAACTATTTTTAATGATTATATTTAGGTTGCGCGTTGTGTTTTTGTGTTATATTTAGATTGCCGTTTTAGCTCAGCAATGCAACTGTTAAACTGAGCTAGTTTGTTGGATAGAAATAGACGCCGATCGGTCTGTCGTGGTCAGTAGACAGAGTTTTTTTAGTGACAGGCCCGGTGGTCACCAATTTTTGGTACTTTATTAGTTTTTATATTTCTCGATTTATTATGTTACTATGTTTTCTTTTGCATTGTTCATGTTGTCGATTTTTACTTTTCTGCCATGTCTACCTTTGTTTTATTTTTCTAAATTCCTTGTTATTGCATCCTTTACAAGTAGCAATTTTCCAAGGATGACGTTTTACGAATGAAAATAATTACTGAGGGAGGTCTCAGAGAGAGCAGATTTCAGAGAGCTTGCTTTACAAATACATATTCAATCTCGAATCAAACTCAATCGGAATCAGAACTCAGAGAATTTATACCACAAAGGTGGCAAGCATACGGTCGGGCTGATGCTAAGACCAATGCTATTTGGCTACGATCTTCTGTAAGGTGGAGGTCCTTCCCCAGACGGGCTGCTCAAATTTGAGCGGATTACCCGCTGTGTGTGCCCTACCTCTCTTAAAATAAAGGAGAAAAGATTATTCTCACATTCGTTTCGTCTATTTAGTTTGCCTTGTTTTTAGTGTTTGACTTTGAATTTGTGTACACAAAGTCTTATAAATCATTCAACATTATAATCGTGTCAAGGCATTACGTGATATGGTCTTCCTGCATTCAATAAATAGGTATTTGTAAATGTTTTCCTTAATTATTGCATATCTGGGTAACTAAGGAATTGAGGAAGTTTACATAGCTATAGCATACCTAGTATTTTATGATAGAGAAACGAGTAAAAGGGCCATCAGATGGAAAGTGGTCACCGTTAATTACGAACATCAGGAACACTAAGAGCCACAACACACGCGCAGAGGACGCGCGATTCATGCTACATTGAGCTATTTGTATGTTAGACCTCACGATGGAATGATTGTAACTTCGCTCTAGGGGCTCTGTGCCGCTCAATGCGTTTCCCATTACAAGAAAGACAGGAATAGGGAGAAAAGAAAAAGAGTCCGGAAGTCTCACTCATAGAATGAATTTTAACAGCCCCAAGTGTAACCATGTCGGCAGTAGTATCTTCGGCATCAGGGAGATAAGAGGTAGGGCACAGCGGATAATCCGCTCAAATTGGACCAGCCCGTCTGGGGAAGGACCTCCACCTTACAGAAGATCGTAGCCAAATAGCATTGGTGTCGGCCGTGCTGTGTTCCTACGGTGAGTAAGGTCTCCAGAGCTCCACTTTTTACAGAGTCGGCTACGCGCGAATGATACCGCCGGTATTGCAAGCGTCTACAGGCTACGGTGATGCTTACCATCAGGCGGGCCGTATGCTTGTTTTGCCACGTTTGTGGCATAAAAAGATCAGAGAGCGGGAGTCGATTCCTCGGGGCAAACATTTATATGACGACATTTTGTATCTGTCTTGGGTTTGTTTTCTATATAACTCAAGCAGGTTAAGCCTAGGTTACTTTAGGACTAGATGGCGCTGTGTTAGCCTTACTGTCCACAGACGCGTCATTTGACGAATGCATGCAACCTACAAACGAACGCATGACTAGCGGTTGACGCGACGTTGCCGCTTCGTGGACACAGATTTCATTGTTTCTACGCAAGATGCAAGCAAGATGCAAGCATTCGTCTTGCAATCGTCAATTGACGAAAGCGTGCGTATGACGGGCGGTTACGTGGACAATGAGCCTTAGTTGTGTATAGTTTATTTATTTGTTATTTTTTGTTAAAAATTATTTGTTAATTCTAGCACACAGACAAACCCAATTGAGTATTTTTGACACTGTCAAAAAATAACTGTACTTATTGTAACTAATTTTGTTCTTTCAGCATATATTTTGATTTAAACATAAAAACCTTATAAGGTAAATCAGCTGCCCATAACCAAACAATAAAGTTACCGAAATAACTTTAAATGTTAAAAATAAATACCACCCAAGTCGTAATGAAGTATTCTACCTAATAACAACTTGTAGAATGCATAACTAGTAATTAGTGCCTCGTAAAAGTTAATGACTTTGATCTTAAGATTATTGCTATTAATCAGAGTTAACTCCCTCGTTATAGATCGGTAATCTTGTTAATATGGGTGTTAATTTTTTTGTACTATTTTTGGTGGCAAACATGATACTGCATGGACTTTCCGTTATGAAGACATACTTCGTATTGCAAATAGATGCTTTTTTTATCCGTGCTTCGGAGGGAACGTTCCGTCGCGTCGGCGTCAGTTCCGGCAGTCGATGGATAAGTCGTTTTGACGACGCGAACATTTTCGCGCGTCTAATTTTTTTATTTTTTTATTGATTCCTTTTTTTTTTGCTAAAAAGTTGCATTGGAGAAGGCGTGACAGAGTACGCGATCCGAATCGTTTGAAGGGAGACATATCCCAGCAGTGGGATGATTATCGGTAAAAAAAAACATTAATACAGACATAAACAATACGATCTAACAACCAAATCATTTTTTTAAATGACATCTTCATGTCGAATTTGGACCACCAAAGAAGTGACAACAATATACAAAAACTCTTCAAAAACCCTTTTTATTTAACTCCTATTAAATAAATTTGGACTCTATCACCTGGGTTATAATAGGTTATATTGTCTTATAAAATGTTAGAAGTTAATAAGGTTGATTTTTATACAAATTTTTTGACGTTACACTGAAAAAAGTTTTTCGATATATATAACAAAAAAAATTGACTACGCATTACACAAAAATAGTGACACTCGAACTATGGTAGTATATTACAAATCCTAGTTTTGTTATTTATGTTGTTTAGTTTGCAAACAAACTGTTTCTTGTTATGTGTCACCAATTATGCTTCGGTTATCTACACTCAAAGTGTTTGTCGGCCTATAAACTATCTATTATGTTACTTTATGCAAAAAGGTTAAGTTAAAATTGATGTATATTTAATTAATACTAACAATACAGTTTTGTTATCATATCCAATGACACAGCTTTTCATAACAAATATTTTGTTATCATAAATTTTGTTCTGCTGTTACTTGTAGTATAACAGTATGGCTACATCTAACAAAACAGTTTTACAAAATTTGTAAAACTGTTTTGTTAGATGTAGCCATACTGTTATACTACATTTAGCCAAACCATTAGGCTATCTACAACAAAATTATTATAGCCATAATTCTGTTGTAGATAGCCTAATGGTTTGGCTAAATGTAGTAAAAGAGTATGGCTACATCTAACAAAACAGTTTTACAAATTATAGCCAAATTAATTTTGTTGCAGATAGCCTAATGGTTTGGCTAAATGTAGTATAAGAGTATGGCTACATCTAACAAAACAGTTTTACAAATTATAGCCAAATTAATTTTGTTGCAGATAGCCTAATGGTTTGGCTAAATGGATAGTTTAAGGTGATTCGGTTCGCACGACCCGCGGAATTCAAATTTTCTTCGGTTTTTAACAAATTGCAGCTCAATCTTTCATTGCACATTCATAAGAATGCGATTCCCGACTATAAACACAATATATCTACTGAATAATCATCGTATAAATTAGAAATAGTAGCGCTTCTCTTTGTATTTGTGACAAATACAAGTTTGTAAAAAATGCATTTGTCACAAATACAAAGAGAAGCGCTACTATTTCTAATTTATACGATGATTATTCAGTAGATATATTGTGTTTATAGTCGGGAATCGCATTCTTATGAATGTGCAATGAAAGATTGAGCTGCAATTTGTTAAAAACCGAAGAAAATTTGAATTCCGCGGGTCGTGCGAACCGAATCACCTTAAAATAAAATACACCAGCGGCTCGAGCCAATATGCCATTCGCTACGGAGCGATTCGATAGAATAGAAAGAAAATGTACCCATACATTGGATATTTTTTTATTTCTGTCTAATCGCTCTATAACGAATGGCACGTTGGTTCTAGTGGCTCAAGCTCAAAGAATTGTAGTCATGGAACTGAAAACTTTAGTTTCACAATATTTCTGAATTGTAAAAAATGCTTTGGCTACATCATAAAAGGGCGCACTCATACAACAAAATAACTTTGATCAGTTTCATAAGTACAATTACCCCTGTTGGCTGGTGTACTTTATTTTATTAGAGGAACCTGTAACAGCCAAATATTACTTGGATTATGGAATAGTCCTATAAGCTTATAAATTTCTAAATCATACAGCTTTTGTTACATTTTACACAAATTATTTTATGATATTTTATTGGTACGGTATGATCAGTAATTTTTAAGTAGTGTAGTAGATATACAATAAATAATACAGCAAATGATGTCTAGAAGATTCTTTATTTAAAAAATCATACAAAATTGCCTTATTTTAAGTAGGTACAGTCGAAATCAAAGCTAACTGACCATTAAAGACGGAACTGAGAAAAATCGACAGGGATAGAGATATGCTGTCAATAGGCTATTTGACTGATTTTGAAAAACTGTTTTAAATTATTCGTTGGTATATGATTAATACACCACATGTATATTTCTGCGAAATTTGCAGTATTTTCCGTAAAATATCGGTTTAAAATTTAAATTACAATATTCGCGCCAAAAACGCTTTTTCTGTAATGGCGGACGCCGTGACGTCACAGGTAAGTAAACTTGTACCAAAGTGTACATTCAGCGTGTTTAGAATATTTTTTCTGTTATTTTACTGGAAAAAATGGTTTATAAATGGTGTAATTGTGCCACAATGTACAAATACTTCTATAAAAACTCTACAAAAACTGTTTAGCTCGAAGAGACCCAAACAGAATTTTATCTCATACAAATGATTTTATGTGTGAAGATCACTTTGATGTAAGTATGCCAGTAATATTTGATTCGAATAGTAATAGATAAAATGATAAAATCACACAAAATGTCGTAACAATGAACAATGTTGACTTGCGTGTGACGTCACGCGAGGCATAGCCAATCACAGAGCGTTCTTGTGGCTGAAGAAATTTAAAAAATAATTTGGATTTATTTTGAAAAATCTATAAATATTTTTGGATATAACAGAGATAAATATGTTTTTTTATGTTATTACCTAATAGGATGACCACATTTCGTAGCATATTTTTAATAGTGTCAAATAGCCTATTGAAATAATAATCACAGAATTTTTCATTATCCATACCTAACTCGCACTTGCACTTGTTGCCTTGCAGTAGTCGTCGGCGCGCTCACAGAGTGAGTGAGTAGGTAACTGTTAAGAATTACATACCTTGCTGAGATTTGATTTATTGTGGGACCTACTACTATTATAAATGGTTGCATAGTCAACCCGAATTCTTCAAGTTTCACCAGTCTTCTTGAAATTGTTTCATCTATTTCAGCAGCCGTCTTCAAATGGCAAATGAAACTTGATAGCTGTAATAATAAATAATAATTTTATACTATTAAATAGCTTCTGCTAACTAAACAAATAATAATAAATACATAATTTTGTTAAATAGAGTATCATCAAATCTAAACCAAATTTATATGGCACCACACCACAGGTAAACCCTATTGAACTGAATCCCAGTGGAGACAGTAGATTTTTAATAATCTATGAAAGCAGTAGGTACTCCTTATTTTTCAAAGCGAAATGATGTAGTCTTTCAGTAAAATGTTCTAAATAGAATTCAATTTAAAAAGTATCTCTATAGGTCATATCAAGGGATACTATAGATGAATATTAAAGTCCTGCCTCGGCATATTATGAGTCCGACATCAGACAAAAAACTGTAATATACTCACACAGGAAATATTGAGGCTCTGTATTGGTTCCATTGGTTCATTTCGTTCCATATCGTCTATTATATTAAGTGGCGTTGGAGTTGGATCTAAAATCATGAATGAATCTGTTTCTGTTGGGTTAAAAAAAAAACATTATGTTCAAACAGGGTTGTTCATCTGGAATCTGAAAAAGGTTAAATGAAAACCATGAACTAGTCAGAAGTCACTCAGTCTATAATTAAAGTCGGTTCCTGGTTTTTATTGTTACTTGTTAGTGGGTTCGATTCCCGATTAGGGCCTGCAGCAATGAGGTTCTTTTGACTTCTCTATGTACA